>JAREIK010011406.1:45000-57337 GCA_029783825.1 Sapria himalayana | reverse complement strand
ATGATATATAATTTTAATATTAATATAACTAATGATTTTATTCACATTTCAAAAAATTTTAAATATTATTATATTTTCAAAGGTTAACCTATGAAAATGATAAAAAATAGCAAATTTTTTTATTGTTATTTTATTATTTAAATAATACCTATAAACCACTAAATGCCTAAAAACATAAATCACTAAACTCCTAAACGATAAAACCTTTAAATACTTAAACCATTAAACTAGTATACATTAATAATAAATCATAAATATCATTTAAATTTGTATCCAGTATAATTTTTAATTTTTATTTTAATTATTTATCAGTTTATTTTTATAGAAATATTAATTACAAATTAAATTTTCAGTGAGACAGATCTAATTTAAATTAAACCAGTATACCCTAAATAATAAATAATATATCTCAATATTATTGTTTTCATTATAATTAAAATATTCATTTTAATTATTTATTTGTTTATTTTTATATAAATATTAATTACAAAATAAATTATGAGTTAGATAGATATAATTTATATAAATTATTTTTCATCAAAAAAATAAAATAAACTTTTTAAAAGAAAAAAAATTTCAAAACAAATAATTATTATTTGGTAATATATTTTCCTTTGCTATTGAATCATTTTATGTTTTCATATTATATTTTAAGTAATATGAATCTAAATCATCATATATTTTTAATTTATTTTTATTTATTTATTAGATTATCTATTAATAAAATTTATTATATTGAATTTATATTATATTTAATTATTATGATTATTATAAATAAATATTGTATTCACACTTTTTAAAAAATTTAAAAATTATTATATTTTCAAGGATTATAACCTTGAAAATATGAGAAAAAATAATAAAAATAAATTTTTTGTTATTTCATTTTTTAAATAAAGTAGATAGACCATTAAATGCATGCTTACTAAAATCAGTAAGCTCATAAACACTAAAACCCATAAATACATAAACCCTTTAACTACGACATAATGAATAATAAATCTCATTTTTTGTCTATTTATTATAATTTTAAATATTCAATTTAATTATTTATAGTTTAATTTTTTACAAAAATTAATTACTAAATAAATTTCGAGCGAGACAAACATTATTTAAATAATTGATTTTTAATAAAAAAATATAAGCTTATAAATAGAAGGAAAAATTTAATAATTAAATATTATTATTTAGTAATATATTTTGATTTTATTTTGAATCATGTAAATTTCTTTTAATTAAAATTTATATTTTTATTAATATTTTATTAATTTAATTTTTGATCATTATTATAATATCTATCATTAAAATTGTTTTTATTTAATTTATATGATATATAATCAGTAAGATTAATATAATTATACATGGTATTCACTTTTCAAAAAATTTTAAAAATTATCTTATTTTCAAAGGATAATAACCTTTGAAAATCCGAAAAAATCTAAAAAAAAAAATTTTTATTTTTTTTAGTTAAATAAAACCTATAAACCACAAAATGCCTAAAAACATAAATTGTTAAATGCCTAAACAACAAAACTCCTAAATAATCAAAACAATAAACTGGTATACCAGTTATAATAAATAACAAATTTCATTTTTATTTGTATTCTTTATAATTTTAAATATTCATTTTAAATAATTATTAGTTTATTTTTTATAGAAATGTTAATTACAAAATAAATAATGAGTGAGACAAATATAATTTTAATAATTTATTTTTAATCAAAAAAAAATATAAGCTTATAAAAAGAAGTAAAATTTTAAAAACAAAAAATTATTATTTAGAAATATATTTCACATTGATTTTTAATCATTGTATATAGGTTTTTAAATTATATTTTAATTGCTATCAATCTTATTAATAATAGTTTATTAATTTATTTTTTGATCATTATTATAATGTCTATAAATAAAATTACTTATACTGAATTTTAATGTTTATAATTATTAAGATTATTATAACTAAAAATTATATTTACTTTTAAAAAAAATTTAAAAATTAATATATTTTGAAAGGGTATAACCTTCAAAAATGATAAAAAATCACAAAAATAATTTTTTTATTATTTTATTATTTTAATAAAACTTATATACCACTAAATACCTAAACCTTTAAATCTATAGACTCCTAAATCCCAAAACCCCCTAAATACTTAAAGCATTAAACCTATATAATCCATATAATAAATAATTATAATATCTATCAATTGTTTATTAATTAATATCTATCTTATTTTTAATAGTTTATTAATTTAATTTTTGATCATTATTGATATATCTATCAATAAAATTATTTATATTGAATTTATATGATATATAATTATTAATATTATTATAACTAAATATTATATTCACATTTCAAAAAATTTTAAATATTATTATATTTTCAAAGTTTATAACCAAAGAAAATGAGAAAAAGTAAAAATTTTTTTTTGTTATTTAATTATATAAATAATACTTATAAACTACTAAATGCCTAAAAACATAAATCAGTAAACTCCTAAACGACAAAACGTCTAAATACTTAAACAATTAAACTAGTATACATTTATATTAAATTATAAATATCATTTAAATTTGTATTCAGTATAATTTTTAATTTTATTTTAATTATTTATTAGTTTATTTTTATAGAAATATTAATTACAAATTAAATTTTGATTGGACAGATCTAATTTAAATTAAACCAATATACCCGAAATAATAAATAATAAATTTCAATAATATAGTTTTCATTATAATTTAAAATATTCATTTTAATGAGTCATTTGTTTATTTTTATATAAATATTAATTACTAAATAGATTATGAGTTAGATAGATATAATTTATATAAATTATTTTTAATCCAAAAAGTATAGATAAACTTTTTAAAAGAAAAAAAATTTTCAAATCAAATATTTATTATTTAGTAATACATTTTCCTTTGCTTTTGAATCATTTTAGGTTTTCATATTATATTTTAAGTAATATGAATCATATTCATTATAGATTTTTAATTTATTTTTTTAGATTTATTAGAATATCTATCAATAAAATTGATTATATTGAATTTATATTATATCTAATTATTATGATTATAATAAAAAAATATTGTATTCACTTTTCAAAAAAATTTAAAAATTATTATATTTTCAATGGTTATAACATTCAAAATATGATAAAAATAATAAAAATAAATTTTTTGTTATTTCATTTTTTAAATAAAGTCTATAGACCTTTAAATGCCTGCTTACTTAAATCAGTAAGCTCATAAACCCCGAAACCCCTAAATACATAAAGCCTTTAACATCTATATACTACGTAATGAATAATAAATCTAATTTTTATGTCTATTTATTATAATTTTAAATATTCAATTTAATTATTTATAGTTTAATTTTTTACAAAAATTAATTACAAAATAAATTTCCAGCGAGACAAACATTATTTAAATAATTGATTTTTAATAAAAAAAAATATAAGCTTACAGAAATAAGGAAAAATATTAAAATTAAAAATTATTAATTAGTAATATATTTTGATTTGATTTTGAATCAATTTGCGTCTTGTAAATATATATTAATTAAAATTTATATTTTTATTAATTGTTTATTAATTTAATTTTTGATCATTATTATAATATCTATCAATAAAATTACTTATATTGAATTTTAATGTTTAATAATTATTAAGATTATTACTAAATATTAATTTTTCTCTTGAAAAAAAATTTAAAAATTATTATATTTTCCAAGGTTATAACCTTCAAAAATGATAAAAAATCAAAAAAAATAATTTTTTTATAATTTTATTATTTAAATAAAAATTAAAAATCACTAAATACCTAAACATTTAAATCTAAAGACTACTAAACCCCAAAATCCCCTAAATACTAAAAGCATTAAACCTATATAACCTATATAATAAAGGATAATTATAACATCTATCAATAGTTTATTAATTAATCTGTATCTTATTATTAATAGTTTATTTATTTAATTTTTGATCATTATTAATTTATCTATCAATAAAATTGTTTATATTGAATTTATATGATATATAATTATTAATATTAATATAACTAAAGATTGTATTCACATTTCAAAAATTTTAAATATTATTATATTTTCATTGGTTATAACCTATGAAAATGAGAAAAAATTGCAAATTTTTTTTGTTATTTTATTGTTTAAATAATACCTATAAACCACTAAATGGCTAAACACTTAAATCACTAAACTCAATAATAATAAAACCTCAATATACTTAAACCATTAAACTAGTTTACATTAATAATAAATCATAAATATCATTTAAATTTTTATTCAGTATAAATTATAATTTTTATTTTAATTATTTATCAGTTTATTTTTATAGAAATATTAATTACAAATTAAATTATCAGTGAGACAGATCTAATTTAAATTAAACCAGTATACCCTAAATAATAAATAATAAATCTCAATATTATTGTTTTCATTATAATTTAAAATATTCATTTTAATTAGTTATTTGTTTATTTTTATATAAATATTAATTACAAAATAAATAATGAGTTAGATAGATATAATTTATATAAATTATTTTTCATCAAAAAAAATATAGATAAACTTTTTAAAATAAAAAAAATATATAAAACAAATAATTATTATTTAGTAATACATTTTCATTTGTAATTGAATCATTTTAGGTTTTCATATTATATTTTAAGTAATATGAATCTTATTCAATATAGATTTTTAATTTATTTTTTGAGAATTATTAGAATATCTATCAATAAAATTGTTTATATTGAATTTATATTATATATAATTATTATAATAATTATAAATAATTTATTGTATTCACTTTTGAAAAAAATTTAAAAATTATTATATTTTCAAAGGTTATAACCTTAAAAATATGAGAAAAAATAATAAAAATAAATTTTTTGTTATTTCATTTTTTAAATAAAGCC
Source organism: Sapria himalayana (assembly GCA_029783825.1). Classification (NCBI taxonomy): domain Eukaryota; kingdom Viridiplantae; phylum Streptophyta; class Magnoliopsida; order Malpighiales; family Rafflesiaceae; genus Sapria; species Sapria himalayana. Next base: position 52,402 of record JAREIK010011406.1, on the reverse strand, counting down.
TATAGACCATTAAATGCTTGCTTACTTAAATCAGTAAGCTAATAAACTGCGAAACCCCTAAATACATAAACCTTTTAACATCTATATACTACTTAATGAATAATAAATCTCATTTTTATGTCTATTTATTATAATTTTAAATATTCAATTTAATTATTTATAGTTTAATTTTTTACAAAAATTAATTACAAAATAAATTTCGAGCAGGACAACATTATTTAAATAATTGATTTTTAATAAAAAAATATAAGTTATAAAATGAAGGAAAAATTTAAAAATTAAATATTATTATTTAGTAATATATTTTGATTTTATTTTGAATCATTTTGCGGCATGTAAATATATTTTAATTAAAATTTATATTTTTATTAATAGTTTAATAATTTAATTTTTGATCATTATTATAATATCTATCATTAAAATTGTTTATATTGAATTTATATGATATATAATCAGTAAGATTAATTTAATTATACATGGTATTCAATTTTAAAAAAATTTTAAAAAATATCATATTTTGAAAGGTTATAACATTTGAAAATCAGAAAAAATTTTAAAAAGTTTTTTTTTATTTTTATTATTTAAGTAAAATCTATAAACCACAATATGCCGAAAAACATAAATTGCAAAACTCCTAAACCAATAAACTAGTATTCCATATATAATAAATCACAAATCTCATTTTAATTTGTATTCATTATAATTTTAAATATTCATTTTAATTATTTATTAGTTTATTTTTTATTGAAATGTTAATTACAAAGTAAATAATGAGTGAGATAAATATAATTTTAATAATTTATTCTTTATTCAAAAAAAATATAAGCTTATAAAAATAAGTAAAAATTTAAAAACAAAAAATTATTATTTAGTAATATATTTTACTTTGATTTTGAATCATTGTATATAGGTTTTAAATTATATTTTAATTAATATCAATCTTATAATAATAGTTTATTAATTCATTTTTTGATCGTTATTATACTATCTATCAATAAAATTACTTATATTTAATTTTAATGTTTTATAATTATTAATATTATTATAACTAAATATTATTTTGAGTTTTGAAAAAAAAATTTAAAATTATTATATTTTCAAAGGTAATAACCTTCAAAAATGATAAAAAATCTCAAAAATAATTTTTTATATTTTTATAATTTAAATAAAAATTATAAATCACAAAATACCTAAACATTTAAATCTATAGACTCCTAAACCCCAAAACCCCCTAAATACTTAAAGCATTAAACCTATATAACCTATATAATAAATGATAATTATAATATCTATCAATAGTTTATTGATTAATCTCTATCTTATTATTAAAAATTTATTAATTTAATTTTAGATCATTATTAATATATCTATCAATAAAATTGTTTATATTTAATTTATATGATATATAATTATTAATATTAATATAACTAAAGATTGTATTCATATTTCAAAAATTTTAAATATTATTATATTTTTAAAGGTTATAACCTATGAAAATTAGAAAAAATTACAATATTTTTTTTGTTATTTTATTGTTTTAATAATACCTATAAACCACTAAGTGCCTAAAAACATAAATCAATAAACAACTAAATGACAAAACCTCTAAATACTTAAACCATTAAACTAGTATACATTAATAATAAATCATAAATATCACTTAAATTTGTATTCAGTATACTTTTTAATTTTTATTTTAATTATTTATCAGTTTATTTTTATAGAAATATTAATTACAAATTAAATTTTGAGTGGACAGAACTAATTTAAATTAAACCAGTATTCCGTAAATAATAAATAATAAATCTCAATATTTTTATTTTCATTATAATATAAAATATTCATTTTAAATAGTCATTTATTTATTTTTATATATATATATATTAATTACAAAATAAATTATGAGTTAGATAGATATAATTTATATAAATTATTTTTAATCCAAAAAGTATAGATAAACTTTTTAAAAGAAAAAAAATTTTCAAATCAAAAAATTATTATTTAGTAATACATTTTCTTTTGCTTTTGAATCATTTTATGTTTTCATATTATATTTTAAATAATATGAATCATATTCATTATAGATTTTTAATTTATTTTTTTAGATTTATTAGAATATCTATCAATAAAATTGATTGTATTGAATTTATATTATATATAATTATTATGATTATAATAAATAAATATTGTATTCACTTTTGAAAAAAATTTAAAAATTATTTTATTTTCAATGGTTATAACTTCAAAATATGATAAAAAATAATAAAAATAAATTTTTTGTTATTTCATTTTTTAAATAAAGCCGATAGACCAATAAATGCATGCTTACTTAAATTAGTAAGCTAATACCCCCGAAACCCCTAAATACATAAACCCTTTAACATCTATATACTACTAAATGAATAATAAATATCTTTTTTATGTCTATTTTTTATAATTTTAAATATTCAATTTAATTATTTATAGATTAATTTTTTACAAAAATTAATTACGAAATAAATTTCGAGTAAGGACAAACATTATTTAAATAATTGATTTTTAATAAAAAAAATAGAAGCTTATAAAAAGAAGGAAAAATTTAAAAATTAAATATTATTATTTAGTAATATATTTTGATTTTATTTTGAATCATTTTGCGTCATGTAAATATATTTTAATTAATATTTATATTTTTATTAATAGTTTATTAATTTAATTTTTGATCATTATTATAATATCTATCATTAAAATTGTTTATATTGAATTTATATGATATATAATCAGTAAGATTAATATAATTATACATGGTATTCACATTTCAAAAAATTTTAAAAATTATCATATTTTCAAAGGTTATAACCTTTGAAAATCAAAAAAATTTTAAAATTTTTTTTTTAATTTTTATTATTTAAGTAAAATCTATAAACCACAATATGCCGAACAACATAAATTGCTAAACTCCTAAACCAATAAACCGGTATTCCATATATAATAAATCACAAATCTCATTTTAATTTGTATTCATTATAATTTTAAATATACATTTTAATTATTTATTAGTTTATTTTTTATTGAAATGTTAATTACAAAGTAAATAATGAGTGAGACTAATATAATTTTAATAATTTATTTTTTATTCAAATAAAAAATAAGCTTATAAAAATAAGTAAAAATTTAAAAACAAAAAATTATTATTTAGTAATATATTTTACTTTGATTTTGAATCATTGTATATAGGTTTTAAATTATATTTTAATTACTATCAATCTTATTAATAATAGCTTATTAATTTATTATTTGATCATTATTATACTTTCTATCAATAAAATTACTTATATTGAATTTTAATGTTTTATAATAATTAATATTATTATAACTAAATATTATTTTTACTTTGAAAAAAAATTTAAAAATTATTATATTTTCAAAGGTACCTTCAAAAATGATAAAAAATCACAAAAATTTTTTTTTGTAATTTTATTATTTAAATAAAAATTATAAATCACTAAATACCTAAACATTTAAATCTATAGACTCCTAAACCTCAAAAGCCCCTAAATACTTAAAGCATTAAAACTATATAACCTATATAATAAAGGATAATTATAATATCTATCAATAGTTTATTAATTAATCTCTATCATATTATTATTTGTTTATTTATTTAATTTTTGATCATCAATAATATATCTATCAATAAAATTCTTTATATTGAATTTATATGATATATAATTCTTGATATTATTATAACTAAAGATTGTATTCACATTTCAAAAATTTTAAATATTATTATATTATCAAAGGTTATAACCTATGAAAATGAGAAAAAATTACCACATTTTTTATTGTTATTTTATTTTATAAATAATATATATAAAACACTAAGTGCCTAAAAACATAAATCACTAAACACCTAATCGACAAAACCTCTAAATACATAAACCTTTAAACTAGTATACATTAAAAAAAATCATAAATATCATTTAAATTTGTATTCAGTATAATTTTTAATTTTTATTTTAATTATTTATCAGTTTATTTTTATAGAAATATTAATTACAAATTAAATTATCAGTGAGACAGATCTAATTTAAATTAAACCAGTATATCCTAAATAATAAATAATAATTCTCAATATTATTGTTTTAATTATAATTTAAAATATTCAATTTAATTAGTAATTTGTTTATTTTTATATAAATATTAATTACAGAATAAATAATGAGTTAGATAGATATAATTTATATAAATTATTTTTAATCAAAAAAATATAGATAAACTTTTAAAAATAAAAAATATATATCAAAACAAATAATTATTATTTAGTAATATATAGGTTTAATTCTTTATATAGGTTATTAAAATTATATTTGTCTCACTCATTATTTATTTTGTAATTAACATTTATATGAAAAATAAACAAATAAATAATTAAAATGAATATTTAAAATTATAATGAATATAAATTTAAATGAGATTTGTGATTTCTTATATAAGGTATACTGATTTATTGGTTTGATTATTTAGTAGTTTTAGTGTTTAGGAGTTTAGCAATTTATGTTTTTAGGCATATTGTGGTTTATAGGTTTTATTTACGTAATAAAAATAAAAAAAAAAATTTTAGATTTTTTCTGATTTTCAAAGGTTATAACCATTGAAAATAAGATAATTTTTAAAATTTTTTGAAATGTGAATACTATGTATAATTATATTAATATTCCTGATTATATATCATATAAATTCAATATAAACAGTTTTAATGATAAAATTTATAATAATGATCAAAAATTAAATTAATAAGCTATTTATAAAATTATAAATTTTAATCAAAATATATTTACATGATTCAAAATGATTCAAAATCAAATCAAAATATATTACTAAATAATAATATTTAATTATTATATTTTTACTTCTTTTTATAAGCTTATATTTTTTAAAAAAAAATCAATTATTTAAATATATTTTGTTTCACTCAAAATTTATTTTGTAATTAATTTTTGTAAAAAATTAAACTATAAATAATTAAATTGAATATTTAAAATTATTATAAATAGACATAAAAATGAAATTTATTATTCATTAAGTAGTATATAGATGTTAAAGGGTTTATGTATTTAGGGGTTTCGGGGTTTATAAGCTTACTTATTTAAGTAAGCAGGCATTCAAAGGTCTATAGTCTTTATTTAAAAAATGAAATAACAAAAAAATTATTTTTATTATATTTTATCATATTTTGAAGATTATAACCATTGGAAATATAATAATTTTTAAATTTTTTTCAAAAGTGAATGCAATATTTATTTATTATAATCATAATAATTATATATATTATTAATTCAATACAATCAATTTTATTGATAGATATTCTAATAAATCTAAAAAAATAAATTAAAAATCTATAATGAATATGATTCATATTACTTAAAATATAATATGAAAACCTAAAATGATTCAAAAGGAAAGGAAAATGTATTACGAAATAATAATTATTTGATTTGAAAATTTTTTTTCTTTTAAAAAGTTAATCTATACTTTTTTGATTAAAAATAATTTATATAAATTATATCTAACTAACTTATAATTTATTATGTAATTAATATTTATATAAAAATAAACTAATAACCAATTAAAATGAATATTTTAAATTTATAATGAAAACAATATTATTGAGATTTATTATTTATTATTTCGGGTATACTGGTATAATTTAAATTAGATATGTCCAATGAAAATTTAATTTGTAATTAATATTTCTATAAAAATAAACTAATAAATAATTAAAATAAAATTAAAAATTATACTGAATACAAATTTAAATGATATTAATGATTTATTATTAATGTATACTAATTTAATGGTTTAAGTATTTAGAGGTTTTGTCATTTAGGAATTTAGTGATTTATGTTTTTAGGCATTTAGTGGTTTATAGGTATTATTTAAAGAATTAAATTACATAAAAAAAATTTGTACTTTTTTTTCATTTTCGTAGGTTATAACCTTTGAAAATATAATAATATTTAAAATTTTTTGAAATGTGAATATAATATTTAGTTATAATAATATTAATAATTATATATCATATAAATTCAATATAAACAATTTTATTGATAGATATATCAATAATGATCAAAAATAAAATTATTAAACTATTAATAATAAGATAGATATTAATTAAAAAACTATTGATAAATATTATAATTATCATTTATTATATAGATTATATAGGTTTAATGCTTTAAGTATTTATGGGGTTTTGGGGTTTAGGAGTCTATTGAGTTAAAGGTTTAGGTAATTAGTGGTTTATAAGTTATATTTAAAAAATAAAATTATAAAAAAATTATTTTTGTGATTTTTTATCATTTTTGAAAATTATAACCTTTGAAAATATAATAATTTTTAAATATTTTTTCAAATGCAAATATAATATTTAGCTATAATAATCTTAATAATTATAAAACATTAAAATTCAATTTAAGTAATTTTATTGATAGATATTATAATAATGATCAAAAAATAAATTAATAAATTATTATGAATAAGATTGATAGAAATTAAAATATAATTTCAAAACCTATACACTGATTCAAAATCAGTGTAAAATATATTACTAAATAATAATTTTTTGTTTTTAAATTTTTACTTCTTTTTTAAGGTTATATTTTTTTTGATTAAAAATAAATTATTAAAATTATATTTTTCTCAGGCATTATTTATTTTGTAAATAACATTTCTATAAATATAAACTAATAAATAATTAAAATGAATATTTAAAATTATAATGGATACAAATTAAGATGAAATTTGTGATTTATTATAAATAGTATACCGGTTTATTGGTTTGATTATTTAGGAGTTTTATTGTTTAGGAGTTTAGCAATTTATATTTTTTGTCATTTTGTGGTTTATAGGTTTTATTTAAATAAAATAAATAAAAATTTTTTTTTTCGATTTTTTCTGATTTTCAATGGTTATAACCTTTGAAAATAAGATAATTTTTAAAATTTTTTGAAATATGAATACCATGTATAATTATATTAATCTTACTAATTATATATCATATAAATTCAATATAAACAATTTTAATGATAGATATTATAATAATGATCAAAAATTAAATTTATAAACTATTAATAAAAATATAAATTTTACTTAAATTATATTTATATGACGCAAAATGATTCAAAATAAAATCAAAATATATTACTAAATAATAATATTTAATTTTTAAAATTTTATTTCTTTTTATTAACTTATATTTTTTTTAATTAAAAATCAATTATTTAAATAATGTTTGTTTCGCTCGAAATTTATTTTGTAATTAATTTATGTAAAAAATTAAACTATAAATAATTAAATTGAATATTTAACATTATAATAAATAGACAAAAAATGAGATTTATTATTCATTAAGTAGTTAATA
>JAREIK010011406.1:0-40000 GCA_029783825.1 Sapria himalayana | reverse complement strand
GAAAATAAGCCCTGGATAATAGGTGGAGACTTCAATACGGTTAGAAATTTTAATGAAAAGAAGGGTGGTAAATCACCAAATAAGAGAGGAATGGCTCAATTTAATGACACAATAAATAATACTAATCTAATAGAAGCCAAATTTAATGGCTCATCTTTCACATGGTGCAATAACTGGAAAAAGAAGGGCACAATATGGGCTAGATTAGACAGGGTCTTATTTAACCTTAAATGGTTAGAACAGTTTGGCTCTACAGAGGTTAATCATTTAAATAGATCCTGCTCTGATCACAGTCCATTATTGATTTCTGTTAAAAGAATAATTTACACAAGAGGTTCTTTTAAATTTCAAAATTCTTGGTGCTTACATCATGAATTCTTGAATAAGATAAAGGACTCCTGGAATCTTGAAGTTTCAGGAAATCCGATTCAAATTCTAAATAATAAATTGAGTAGACTAAAGGTTGAATTAAAAAAGTGGAATAATGAAACATTTGGAAATATAATTAAAAATATAAAAGATGCGGAAGAGCTAGTACTAAAAAGTGAATTAGAATTTGAAACAGACCAAAGTATAATCAATAGAAGAACTCTTAGCAAGGCACAAGCGGAATTAAAATTAAAATTGTTAATGGAAGAAGCTTTCTGGAAACAAAAAGCGAAAATTAAATGGTTGAAAGAAGGAGATAAAAACACAAAATTTTTTCAAAAAGTGGCTAAACTAAAATATCAAAAACATAGAATTAGGGGAATAAAAAACAATGAAAATGTATGGCTTGAAAAAGACTTAGATATACAAAATTACTTTACAAAGTTTTTTGAGAATCACTTAGGTGGAATAAGAGAGCTAAAAGGTAACACACTTATACAAAACATTGAGAATAAAATTTCTTCAGATGATAATAATATGCTAACAAAATTCCCTGAAGAAGAAGAAATTAGAAATGCAATTTTTAGTATGAATAAAGACTGTGCAGCTGGTCCAGATGGTTGGAACAATTGCTTCTTTCAGGTTTGCTGGGAAATAATAAAAAAAGATTTAGAAAAAGCCATAAATAGTATATTCTGTGGAGCTGATATAGGTAAGAAATGGGGTAGTTTTCATTTAATTCTCATTCCGAAAGTGGAAAATCCACAGAAAGGAGAGGACTTTAGGCCAATTAGTCTTTGTAATTCAATATATAAAATTTTAGCCAAAATTCTACAAAATAGATTAGCATTGCTATTACCAAAAATTATTTCCGAAGAACAAACTGGTTTTATGAAAAATAGATTGATTATGGATAATATCTGCTTGGCAAAAGAAATGTGCAGAGAAATAGCTACTAAAACAAGAGGTAATAATGTATTAATTAAGCTAGATCTTTCCAAAGCATTTGATAGAGTTGAATGGAGTATTCTCTGTTCAACGATGAGAAAAATGGGTTTCTCTGAGACATGGATAGATCTGATTTATAGATGTATATCAAACACATGGGCAAGAATTATAACAAATGGGAAAGTAGGAAAGGAAATAAAGCCAGTTAGAGGTTTAAGACATGGTGACCCGCTATCGCAATCACTATTTAACATTTATCTAGAACTCTTGATAGTTAATCTTAAAAATAAAATGTTAAATGGTCTTATAGGTACTTTTAGACAGCCAAAGAACACCCCTCTTGTAAGTTGTTTAGCATATGCAGATGATGTAATGATATTCACTAATGGATGCGGTAAATCATTAAGTAATCTGATAGATTTATTAAAATGCATGGAGGAAGAAACAGGTCAAAAATTAAACAAAAGAAAATGTCAATATATGATATCTTATAAAGCCCCAACTGCATTATCACATAGAATTAAAAATATCACTAGGTTTCTCTCACAAAAAAGGAGAAATGATTTATTTAGGTTGCCCGATTTATGAAGGAAAGTTCAAGATAGAATACTTAGCGCTTCTAATAAATAAATTAAAAAAGAAAATTGCAAGATGGAAAGTAGAATATCTAATTATGGGGGGTAGAATAACTCTTATAAAATAAGTTTTAGAAAGTTTAATAATGCATAATATTATGATCACGCAGCCTTCAATCAAATTTATAAAAGAAATTGAAAAAGAATTAGCCAATTTTTTGTGGGGTAAAAAAGAGGGTAAACATAAACTTCATTGGAAAAAATGGAGAGATTTATGTTACCCTGTCCAAGAAGCTGGTTTAGGCTTTGTCAACATCATTGACTTAGCCAAAGCAGGGGCTAGCAAGAGATGGTGGAATTTAAAAGAAAATGAAAGTTTATGGTCTAAATTTATGCGGGCAAAGTACTACATAAAGGATGACATTAATAAAATAAAAAATAAAAGTAGGAGTTCACAGGTTTGGAATCAAATGCTTAAACAAAGAGATTTAGTTGAAAATTACTCTAAACAGACGAAAAAAGGATGGAGATGGACCTTAACTCCGGAGGGCACATTTTCGCTTAAAACAGTGAAAAATGTCTTAAGAAAAAAGAAAAAAGAACAAATATTATTTAAATGGGCTTGGAATAATGACAATCCACCAAAAATTAAAACTTTTATGTGGAAAGTTTTATCTAATATTATCCCAATTGATAATAATTTAAAGCAGAAAGGAATTCAGCTAGTTTCTAGATGTGAATGTTGCTTAAATGAGATCGAAACATTAGATCACCTCTTTTCAGAAGGGAGAGTAGCTGCAGAAATATGGAAAAGATTAGCATCAGAAATGTAGATAAAATATGAACATCTCCCTCTAAATTGTAGGTTTAAAAAATGGTGTAACTCAAATGTTCCTAGCATGGCACAGAAATGGATTAAAAGTAATGTTCCGCCAATAGTCATTTGGTGCATTTGGAAAGCTAGGAATAAAAGTAGATTCGAAGGGTATAATATGATGGTGGAAGATATCTGGAAAGAAATAAAAGAGGAAACAAGAAAAATTTCAGAGATATGCCCTATAAAAACTCAAGGTTCAAAGATGGATAAGGATACCTTACAGTTTTGGAACCTAAAAGAAAAACCACTTAAGCAGTTTAAAATAATTAGCATAAAATGGGAAAAACCAGAAAGAGGAATGTTTACTTTAAATACAGATGGTAGTTTCGATAGAGATATAGGGGAAGCTGGAGGAGGGGGAGCAATTAGAAACTCGGAGGGGAAGTTAATTTTAGCTTTCACTAGAAGATTGCAAGCATCGTCGGCTTTACATGCCGAGATATTAGCACTAAAAGAAGGAATAAGAATATGTAAAAACTTAGATATCAAGAATGTAGATATTCAAATTGATTCAAAAATAGTTGTAAATCTAATTAAAATACAGTCAATTATGTGGAAATATGAAAATGAGATAGAAGAAATTCTGCATGATATAAATTCATTAGATTTCACTATAAAACACAACTTCAGAGAAGCTAACGCGTTGGCTGATGCATTATCTAAAGATGGTAGGAAGAGAGAAGATCACGAGTATAAAGAAGATAATTTACCAAAAAAGTATTTTGGTATTATTAAATTAGATAGCAAGGATTTCCCTTATATTAGAAATATTAAAAATAATAATTTTTAGTTACAAGGATTTTCTTGTGTTTATTTTGGTATTCTCTGTATGATGAATAAACGGAATAAAGTTCATATTTTCATAGTCTCATACTGGTCCTAAGGGATGTTACTATAATGGTTGGGATACATTATAGTACAGCTTGGTAAGACTGCAGGTTCAGGGGGCTCAAAAATACAGTAACACTGCAGGTTTTATAGTATGCACTGTTTCTGTTTTAAAAACAGATATGAACTTTCTTGCAGGTTTATGGGTATTTTTTGCTTATTAAAACAGATATGAACTTTCTTGCAGGTTTATGGGTATTTTTTGCTTATTAAAACAGAAATGAACTTTCATGCACTGCAGGTTTTTTTGCTTATTAAAAAATAGTAACACTGTAGGTTTAGGGGGCTCAAAATTACAGTACAGCTTCTGTTTTACAGGCTTATAAAAAAAATGAACAGTAACATTGCAGGGCTAATTTGAAGGATCAAGACGGGGTATTTAATAATAGAGTAGATTATATATATGCATGTAGATCTTTCTTGCAGGTAACTAAGTAGATTAAAACGATATAAAGCTGGACATAGTGCCTGCTGTCTTTTAGTTTTCTTTTCTTATTATAGGTGTATGGAGTTTGTTTATTTTAGAATGTTGTATTTTTTTAGCTACTGGAAGTCTGTGTTATTTGATATAAGTAGAAGCTGTCTTTTTATGAAGTCTATGTTATTTTAGAAAAGCTGGAAGTCTGTAAATTTTTAGTTGAGATGTGTTAAGTATGGAGTTCATGTAAAGAAGCAATAGTAGAGTAAATGAAGATCAAAGTTTAAAAAGCATGGAGGGAGGCAGCCAAGCAAGGAACTCTTACAGCTTAAGACACGAAGGGTTCAGAAATTGCTAGAAATATTCTGAAGATTAACAAAAGGATACATTAATGATACAACCAAGGAGCCTGCTACTGAATTTTCTAGTTTTTCTGGTTGAAATATCCAAAAATTGATGGTAAATGGGTTTTCATCTTATATGGATATGATGCCCTTGATTTTATGCAGGCTGGAATGTTTGTAGGTTAAGCAGTAAAGTTAAGAGCTGCTGATTAGCAAGCACTTCTGGCAGAATATTTATAGATGCAAAGCAGAATTTAAAAGATGCAATGTTGATATTCAAGGCAGGATACTCTAAAAAAGCGATAGTATTCTAGCATCTCTCAAAGAGCAACGTTACAAGAAGAATTCCAGCATATAGTAGATTTCCAACTGAATTTAATAGAAGCAAAGCAGAATTTCAACATGAAGATTCAGCCATGGTATCATTAGAAAGAATTAACTTCTCAAAGATTAAAGGAAGAACTCAAGAACCTCAAAAGCATTTCTCTATAAATTTATACACTTAGTTTGATGTAAATGTTAAAGATTTTCTTAAATATTGGGTGTAATAGGGATAAGGGTAGATGTTAGTTTGTAAAAATGGTATTCCTCCGCCAAAAGAGAGGGTTATAACTAATAAATAACACTTAAAAAAAGTAGAAGAAGTAGAAGAAGAAGTAGAAATAGAAGAAGTAGTAGTAATAGTAGAAGAAGTAGAAGAAGAAGAAGTAGAAGAAGAAGTAGAAGAAGAAGTAGTAGTAGAAGTAGAAGAAGAAGAATAATAAGAATAAGAAGAAGAAGAAGTAGTAGTAGTAGTAGTAGAAGTAGAAGAAGAAGAATAAGAAGAAAAAGTAGTTGTAGTTGAAGAAGAAGTAGAAGAAGAAGTAGAAGAAGAAGTAGCAATAGAAGAAGAAGTAGAAGAAGAAGTAGAAGAAGTAAACGTGCCTTGATCGCATTTTCGGGTGCGATTTTGGTGCGATTTGATGCGATTTGAGCTCAAGTTTAAGAAAAATGGATGATTCGGATCTTCTGTTCAACAAAAAATCACTCAGTTCAATCGCCAAGGGTACCGCGATTCTGTTCCCAAATTTTGACGCTAAAGAGGAGTCTCCTGTCGTGTTGCTTACCGAAGAAGAGTTCCAAAAGCTTGCGGAACCTTTCAAGTTTACATTAATCGAAAAGTTCTCCCATGGCAAAATGAGTTATGAAGAAATTTATGCTTTTATCGCTTCACTAAAGCTACGGCAAGTTGTTAAAATAGCCATATACGACGGGAAGCACGTCATTTTTCAACTCAAGGAAGAAGACGACTTTCTGAGGTTATGGATTAGAGGGCAGTGGAGCGTGGCTGGATATCCCATGCGCATCCTCAAATGGTCGCCCGATTTCTCACCATCCGTGGAGCCTGCAAATGCCCTGGTTTGGTTCACACTGCCTAAGCTTCCATTACATCTATTTAACAAACATTTTCTTTATTCTATAGCATTATGCGTGGGTAAACCGTGGCTGATTGATGAGGCCACGGCTCATATGACAAGACCGAGTGCAGCTAGAATTCTCATCGAGGTTAACTACAAAAAGTCTCCTCCAAAAAAAATATGGGTTGGCAATGATTTAGAGCAGGGCTTATGGCAGTATATAGTTCCAGAAAACATGCCAATGTATTGTTTAAATTGCTTTAAAATGGGTCATGCAGAGGATGCTTGCATGCTAACAAACATGAGGAAAATCCAGGTGAAGGAATGGGTAAGAAAAGATGACAGGAAGGGAGAGGTAGAGGAGAGCCGTGAGGAAGAAAAAAAGCCAGAACAAGAGGAGAAAGAGGGAGAACGGGCAAATGAGAAATCTGTCGAGGGGAGAGAAAAAGAAAAAATAAAGAATAAGGATAGAGATGAGTTGAGGAATAGGGAAGAGCTAGGAAGAGAGGAGAGAAGGAAAGAGCTGAGAGATAATAACAACAATATGGAGAAGATCAGAAAATGGCTAGATAAAATACCAAGGGAGGTGGAAGGAGTAGAAAGGCTAGGGAGGAAAAAAACAATACTTAAAAGGAAGAAAGAACAGTTACCAAAACATATAGACCAGTATGATTGGGATGAGGATGACTTGCTTTCTAAAGAGGAAATAGAAGCTAAAAGCTGGCCACTGTCCAGCAGCACCGATGAAGAATACAATTTAGTTCTGAAAGCATCAAAGGATGATTTATGGCTTAAAAAGCAGAAAATCAGCCATGCACCAAAAGATAGGAAAAAAACATTAGAAGAAATCATGAAATTAAATATGAGCTTGGAAAAGATAAATAAAATAATGAAGATAGAGCAAGCCCCACCGAGTACTAGTAAGGCTACAAGAAACACGAAAAAATATACTAACTCGAAATATGAATCGAAATGTACTACTAGAGCGCAAGCCAAGTACACTTTATTATGAACAGTTTATATTGGAATATAAGAGGAGTAGCGAACGCTCCTACAACAAACAGAATTAGAAATTTAATTCGAATATATAAATTAAAAATAGTAATTTTAGCTGAACCAATGGTAACTAAAGATCAGATAGAGAAATACAGGATGATGATAGGCATGCAAAAGGCCTTCTCGAATCACAATAGTAAATTATGGATTATGTGGAATAGCCCCATAGACATTGAAATTTTATTAGAAAATGATCAAATAATAAACTTTAAAATGGCTAAGCAACTAGAGATTATTTTTTCAGCGGTTTAAGCAAGTAATGTAAAAGAAAAAAGGAAAACCCTCTGGCATGAAATGGGAAAAATAGCACTCACGAAATCCCCATGGATTATAGGAGGAGATTTCAACACAATTAGAAGCCCATTGGAAAAGAAGGGAGGTAGGACACCAAAACCGGTAGCAATGACTCAATTCAATGAGGCTATTGCAAATGCAAGTTTAATGTAGGTTGAATACCTAGGTACAAATTACACTTGGTGTAATAACTGGAAGAATAAGAAAATGATCTGGTCTAGACTTGATCGAGTGTTACTTAATACAAAATGGTTAGATGTTATGGGGGAAGTTAAAGTACAGCATTTAAGCAGAACTTGTTCAGATCACAGCCCGCTCCTGGTAAGTCTTCGAAAAAAGAAGGTAAGCCAGAAGGCCTTCATATACCAAAATATGTGGGGCTTACACAAGGATTTTGAGTCTATAGTTAAAAATACATGGGAAAAACTGATTCCGGGTAACCCCATGCAGAGATTGGGTCAAAAACTGAGAGCATTACGATCTGCTCTTAATAAATGGAATAAAGAAGTGTTTGGCAATGTGGCTATGAAAATTCAAGAGGCAGAGCAGAAAGCCATAACAACAGAGAAAGAATATGAAAATATACAAAATAAAAAAACCAGAACAGAAGTTAATAAAGCTAAAGCTGAATTAAAACTAAGAATGCACATGGAAGAAATTTACTGGAAACAGAGAGCGAAAGTTAAATGGTTGAAGGATGGAGATAAAAATACGAAATTTTTCTATACAATGGCAAAAATTAAGTCGCAAAGATTAGGAATAAAAGGTCTTAAAAGAGCTAACGGAGAGTGGGTTGAAAAGGAGGAAGATATTAAAATTGAATTAGAAGAATTTTTTAAAAAACATTTAAGCGGGATAAATACAAATAGTAACTTTACACTAATGGAGAAAATTAAAAGAAAAGTCACGCAAGAAGACAACAAAATGCTAGCAGAATTTCCTACGGAAGAAGAAGTGAAGAATGCAGTTTTTAATGCAAATAAAGATAGTGCAGCAGGACCAGACGGCTGGAATAATGCATTTTTCCAGCGAAGCTGGAATATAATCAAAAAAGATGTTCTAGAAGCTATCAACTAGATATTCGCGGGTGCGGAAATCTCAAAAACATGGTCCAGCTCATACATAGTTTTGATACCTAAGAAAACAAATCCTCAAAAAGGAGAAGATTACAGGCCAATCAGTTTATGTAATACCATATATAAAATATTAGGCAAATTGTTACAGGAACGATTGAGCAAAATATTACCAAACATAATAGAGCCGGAACAAGCAGGTTTTGTTAAAAATAGGCTAATAACTAAAAACATTAATTTAACATCGGAAATGATAAGAGATATAGGGACTAAGGTCAGGGGTCATAATGTAATCATGAAACTAGATTTAGCTAAGGCATTTGATAAAGTAGAATGGAATATACTTTGCTATATAATGAGAAAAATGGGGTTTTCAGAATTTTGGATAGATATTATATATAGATGTATATCTAGTGCTTGGATTAAAATTCTTATAAATGGCCAGGCATGTGAAGAATTTAAACCAACCAGAGGTCTCAGGCAAGGGGACCCATTGTCCCCTCTTTGTTTAATATTTATTTAGATCTTTTTATAGTAAACTTAAAAGAGAATGTTAGAAATGGCAACATCTTAGCCTACAAACAGCCCAAAGATACGCCATTAATATGCTGCTTGGCATACGCTGATGACGTGATCATATTTACAAATGCCAGCAGCAAATCAATGGAAAACTTGATGGAGCTTATACAAATACTAGAAGAAGAAACAGGTCAAAAGCTTAATAAGAATAAATGTCAATTTCTGATAGCAGCCAAAACACCAGAAAACATTGCCCTCAAAATTAAAAGGGTCACAGGTTTTGCACAGTGTAAAGGAGCATTAATGTATTTGGGATGCCCAATTTATGAATGAAGAGTAAAGGAAGAATATTTTACATTTTTACTGGATAAAATAAAGAATAAAATTGCCGGCTGGAAAGAAAACTTATTAAATATGGCAGCAAGAATCACACTAATTACCCATGTGCTACATAGTTCATTAATACATATACTAATGACGGCACAACCCCCAAATATAATCATTAAAAAACTAGAAAGAGAAATGGCTAATTTTTTATGGGGTAAAAGAGAAGGGAAGAATAAGCTGCATTGGAAAAAATGGAGAGATTTATGTTACCCAAAAGAGGATGGAGGTTTAGGCTTGATCAGCCTAAAAGATATATCCAAAGCGTGGGCATGTAAGAATTGGTGGGGAATAAAATCAGATAAAAACATCTGGACGGCATTTGTAAAAGCTAAATATGGGTTAGGAAACAATGCTTTTAAAAATATAAAAAAAGCATCTAGAAGCTGGAAAATGATGCGCGAACAACAAAGCATCGTGGAAAAGCATACAATACTAACGAAAAGTGGGTGGAAATGGACTTTAAATCCAAACGGAAACTTCACATTAAAAAGTGCCAAGGAGCTAGTAAGAAGCAGAAAACCCTTACAATTTAAATTACTCTGGAAAAAAGATTTGCCTCAAAAAGTTAATGTTTTATCATGGAAAATCATGTCAAACATTGTTCCCCTAGATGCGAACATTCAGAAAAAGGGCATAAAACTAGCATCAAGATGTGAATGTTGCCATCAAGATATAGAGAGCTCAGATCACCTATTTTCTAAGGGTAAAATAGCTATAAAAGTGTGGAATAAACTAGAAATTGAAGCTAATATTAAAAGAAGTACAGTTAATTTAAGAAATAGGCTAGAAAACTGGTCAGAAAAACAAACAAAGAATAATATCTTAAAATGGATTAGAAGTTATATTCCGCATATACTGCTATGGTGCATATGGAAAGCTAGAAACAGAAGTATATATGATAATGTAAAAATGGAACATAATGTCATTTTGGAAGAAATAAAAAAGAGAGTGCTTTTATTACGGCTTGTAATCCAATAAAAGTGGAAAATAGGAAAAAAGAGGAAGATAGAATAAAAGAATGGCACCTCGCAACAATAGCAAGAAAAATGTCAATTATGAAAATAGTTAACTGGAATAAACATGAGCAGGGCAGTCTAACACTAAATACTGATGGAAGCTTTAAAAGAGAAATGGGAGAAGCTGGTGGAGGAGGTTTAATAAGAAATGCGGAAGGAGAGGTACTGAAAGCGTTCACATCAAGAGATATAGCATATTCTGCCTTGCAAGCAGAAATTATAGCCCTACAAAAGGGGTTGCAAATTTGTAAATCTAATAATTACCAAAAGGTTCAAGCACAGGTGGATTCAAAAATACTAGTAGACCTAGTACAGGGAAAGATATATTTATGGAAATTTGAAGAAGAGATTGATAACATTGGAAGCATTCTAAGAGAAATAAAAGGTGAAATTAAGCATATTTATAGGGAAGCAAACATGATTGCAGATAGATTAGCGGAAGAAGGAATGAAAAAAGGATCACAAGAATTTAGAGGGGAGAATATACCTGGAAAATTCAAAGGACTAATAAGATTAGATAAAATTGCATTTCCGTATATTAGGCTTCAAAAAACATGAATTAATTTGAAAAGGGGGGGAGGGGGGGAGGTTTTTGTTTTAAGCCCGATAAAGGGCTGAGTAAGCCCTAGAAAGGGCAGAAAATTATCTATCTAATGAATTGTTGTTAGTGTTTGTCTTTTTTTGCAGTTGGCAGGAGATAAAAGTAGAAAGAGATAGCTTCCCTGCTTCGAGGGAAGCCGGATAAGAAGTATTTTGTAATTTTATTGTTTGGTTTTGGCTTTGGTTGAATTTTTCAGGCTAAGTTAAGCTTTAGCAAGGCTCTTGCAAAGGTTTAACTAAAACAAAGTAGCTTGGACAAAGTTAGAAAGGAAAGGAAATGATTGGTTGGAGGAACTGGCTTGGAGATAGTGATTAGAACTATCATTTTTCACTGGAATCTGTTATGTGCAATAATGTCAGCTACGGCTGTAATAACTATCTCGTAGTTACTGCAGTTACGGATGAGCAAGTGCATTGATTAGCCAAGAGACCTATCAGAGTCAGTGCCGAGTTTATCTCATGGGAGCTGTCGCACTCAGTTCTGATTCTCTACCCATAAAAGAGCACGATTGATCAAGAAACTACAAGCCTGATAAAGGGCTGAGCAAGCCCTAGAAAGGGCTGAAATTATTAACTAAGAAATTATTTTTAATGTTTGTCAGTTTTTTCATTTTTCTCTTGCAGCCGGCAGGGGGATTAGAGAACCTGAGGGAAGTTGAATAAGGAGAGAGTTTGTAATTTTTTATTGCTTGGTAGGCCTCTTTTTGGTTGGATTTCTTTTCAGGTTAAGTCAAGCTGTAATAAGGAGGTTTCACAGAACTAGCATAGGTTAACTAAAAGGAAAGCAGGCTGGACAAAGCCTGCTTTCCTCTGGAGTTTATAAAGCTAAAAGGATTCCTCTTGAATAAATATAAGCTAATAATTTTTATTTTAATTATTTATCAGTTTATTTTTATAGAAATTTTAATTTCAAATTTAATTTTTAGTGGACAGATCTAATTTAAATTAAACCATTATACCCTAAATAAAAAATAATAAATCTCAATATTATTGTTTTCATTATAAATTAAATATTCATTTTAATTAGTTATTTGTTAATTTTTTATATAAATATTAATTACGAAATAAATTAAAAGTTATATAGATATAATTTATATAAATTATTTTTAATCCAAAAAGTATAGATAAACATTTGAAAAGAAAAAAAAATTTCAAATCAAATAATTATTATTTAGTAATACATTTTCCTTTGCTTTTGAATCATTTTAGGTTTTCATATTATATTTTAAGTAATATGAATCTTATTCATTATAGATTTTTAATTTATTTTTTGAGAATTATTAGAGTATCTCTCAATGAAATTGTTTATATCAAATTTATATTATATATAATAATTATTATTATTATAAATAAATATTGTATTCACTATTGAAAAAAATTTAAAAATTATTATATTTTCAAGGGTTATAACATTGAAAATATAAGAAAAAATAACAAAAATAAATTTTTGTTATTTCATTTTTTAAATAAAGCCTATAGACGATTAAATCCCTGCATACTTAAATCAGTAAGCTCATAAACTATGAAACCCCTAAATACATAAACCTTTTAATATCTATATAATAATTAATGAAAATAAATCTCATTTTTATGACTATTTATAATAATTTTAAATATTTAATTTAATTATTTATAGTTTAATTTTTTATAAAAATTAATTACAAAATAAATTTCGAGCGAGACAAACATTATTTAAATAATTGATTTTTAATAAAAAAAATATAAGCTTATAAAAAGAAGGAATAATTTAAAAATTAGAAATTATTAATTAGTAATATATTTTGATTTGATTTTGAATCATTTTGCGTCATGTAAATATAGTTTAATTAAAATTTATATTTTTATTAATAGTTTATTAATTTAATTTTTGATTATTCTTATAATATCTATCATTAAAATTGTTTATATTGAATTTATTTGATATATAATCAGTAAGATTAATATAATTATACATGGTATTCACATTTCAAAAAATGTTAATAATTATCATATTTTCAAATGTTATAACCTTTGAAAATAAAAAAAAATCTAAAAATTTTTTTTTTATTTTTATTATTTAAGTAAAATCTATAAACCACAATATGCATAAAAACATAAATTGCTAAACTCCTAAACAACAAAACTTCTAAATAATCAAACCAATAAACTGGTATTCCATATATAATAAATAACAAATCTCATTTTAATTTGTATTCATTATAATTTTAAATATTCATTTTAATTATTTATTAGTTTATTTTTTATAGAAATGTTAATTAGAAAGTATATAATGAGTGAGACAAATATAATTTTAATAATTTATTTTTTATTAAAAAAAATATATCTAAGCTTATAAAAAGAAGTAATAATTTTAAAACAAAAAATTATTATTTAGTAATATATTTTACTTTGATTTTGAATCATTGTATATAGGTTTTTAAATTATATTTTAATAACTATCAATCTTTTTAATAATAGTTTATTAATTTATTTTTTGATCATTATTATAATATCTATCAATAAAATTACTTATATTTTAATTTTAATGTTTTATAATTATTAAATTTATTATAACTAAATTTTATTTTTTACTTTTGAAAAAAAATTTAAATATTATTATATTTTCAAAGGTTAACATTCAAAAATGATAAAAATCTCAAAAATAATTTTTTATATTTTTATTATTTAAATAAAAATTATAAATCACTAAATACTTAAACTTTTAAATCTATAGACTCCTAAACCCCAAAACCCCCTAAATACTTAAAGCATTAAACATATATAACCTTTATAATAAATGATAATTATAATATCTATAAATAGTTTATTAATTAATCTCTATCTTAATATTAATAGTTTATTAATTTAATTTTAGATTATTATTAATATATCAATCAATAAAATTGTTTAAATTGAATTTAAATGATATATAATTATTAATATTAATATAACTAAAGATTTTATTCACATTTCAAAAAAATTTAAATATTATTATATTTTCAAAGGTTATAACCTATGAAAATGATAAAAAATTGCAAAATTATTTTTTGTTATTTTATTATTTAAATAATATTTATAAACCACTAAATGCCTAAAAACATAAAACACTAAAGTCTTAAACGAAAAAAACCTCTAAATACTTAAACCATTAAACTAGTATACATTAATAAAAATCATAAATATCATTTAAATTTTGTATTCAAGATAATTTTTAATTTTTATTTTAATTATTTATCAGTTTATTTTTTTAGAAATATTAATTACAAATTAAATTATCAGTGAGACAGATCTAATTTAAATTAAACCAGTATACCCTAAATAATAAATAATAAATCTTAATATTATTGTTTTCATTATAATTTAAAATATTCATTTTAATTATTTAATTGTTTATTTTTATATAAATATTAATTACAAAATACATTATGAGTTAGATAGATATATTTTATATAAATTATTTTTCATCAAAAAAATATAGATAAACTTTTTAAAAGAAAAAATAAAATTTTAAAACAAATAATTATTATTTGGTAATACATTTTCCTTTGCTATTGAATCATTTTAGGTTTTCATATTATATTTTAAGTAATCTGAATCTAAATCATTATATATTTTTAATTTATTTTTTTTGATTTATTAGAATATCTATCAATAAAATTGATTATATTGAATTTATATTATATTTAATTATTATGATTATTATAAATAAATATTGTATTAACTCTTTAAAAAAATTTAAAAATTATTATATTTTCAAGGATTATAACGTTGAAAATATGAGAAAATATAATAAACATAAATTTTTTCTTATTTCATTTTTTCCATAAAGCAGATAGACCATTAAATGCATGATTACTAAAATCAGTAAGCTCATAAACCCTAAAACCCATAAATACATAAACCCTTTAACATCTATATACGACATAATGAATAATAAATCTCTTTTTTTGTCAATTTATTATAATTTTAATTATTCAATTTAATTATTTATAGTTTAATTTTTTACAAAAATTAATTACGAAATAAATTTCGAGCGAGACAAACATTATTTAAATAATTGATTTTTAATAAAAAAAAATATATGCTTATAAATAGTAGGAAAAATTTGTATTTCATATATAAATTGCTAAACCCTTAAACAATAAAACTCCTAAATAATCAAACCAATAAATAGGTATTTCATATATAATAAATCACAAATCTGATTTTAATTTGTATTCATTATAATTTTTAATTTTAATTTCAATTATTTATTAGTTTATTTTTTACAGAAATGTTAATTACAAAGTAAATAATGAGTAAGACAAATATCTTTTTAATAATTTATTTTATATTCAAGATTATTAAAAGAAGTAAAAAGTTAAAAACAAAAAATTATTATTTAGTAATATATTTTACTTTGACTTTGAATCAAAGTATATAGGTTTTTAAATTATATTTTAATAACTATCAATCTTATTAATAATAGTTTATTAATATATTTTTTGTTCATTATTATAATATCTATCAATAAAATTATTTACGTTGAATTTTAATGTTTTATAATTATTAATATTATTATACCTAAATATTATTTTTACTTTTGAAAAAACATTTAAAAATTATTATATTTTCAAAGGTTATAACCTTCACAAATGATTAAAAATCTCAAAAATAATTTTTTATATTTTTATAATTTAAATAAAAATTATAAATCACTAAATAGTTAAACATTTAAATCTATAGTCTCCTAAACCCCAAACCCCCCTAAATACTTAAAGCATTAAACTTATATAACCTATATAATAAATAATAATTACAATAACTATCAATAGTTTATTAATTAATCTCTATCTTATTATTAATAGTTTATTAATTTAATTTTTGATCATTATTAATATATCTATCAATAAAATTGTTTAAATTGAATTTAAATGATATATTTTTATTAATATTAATATAACTAGAGATTGTATTCACATTTCAAAAAATTTTAAATATTATTATATTTTCAAAGGTTATAACCTATGAAAATGATAAAAAATTGCAAATTTTTTTTGTTATTTTATTATTTAAATAATACCTATAAACCACTATATGCCTAAAAACATAAATCACTAAACTTCTAAACGATAAAACCTCTAAATACTTAAATCACTAAACTAGTATACATTAATAATAAATCATAAATAAAATTTAAATTTGTATCCAGTATAAATTTTAATTTTTATTTTAATTATTTATCAGTTTATTTTTATATAAATATTAATTACAAATTAAATTATCAGTGACACAGATCTAATTTAAATTAAACCAGTATACCCTAAATAATAAATAATAATTCTCAATATTATTATTTTCATTATAATTTAAAATATTCATTTTAATTATTTATTTATTTATTTTTATATAAATATTAATTACAAAATAAATTATGAGTTAGATAGATATAATTTATATAAATTATTTTTAATCAAAAAAATATAGATAAACTTTTTAAAAGAAAAAAAAAATTTCAAAACAAATAATTATTATTTGGTAATACATTTTCCTTTGCTATTGAATCATTTTAGGATTTCATATTATATTTTAAGTAATATGAATCTAAATCATTAAATATTTTTAATTTATTTTTTTTCATTTATTAGAATATCTATTAATAAAATTGATTATATTGAATTTATATTATATTTAATTATTATAATTATTATAAATAAATATTGTATTCACTCTTTAAAAAAATTTAAAAATTATTATATTTCAAGGATTATAACCTTGAAAATATGAGAAAAAATAATAAAAATAAAGTTTTTGTTATTTCATTTTTTAAATAAAGCATATAGACCATTAAATGCCTGCTTACTTAAGTCAGTAAGCTAAAAAACCGTTTAAAATCTATATACTACTTTATGAATAATAAATCTCATTTTTTGTCTATTTATTATAATTTTAAATATTCAATTTAATTATTTATAGTTTAATTTAATACAAAAATTAATTACGAAATAAATTTAGAGCGAGACATGCATTATTTAAATAATTGATTTTTAATAAAAAAAAATATAAGCTTATAAAAAGAAGGAAAAATTTGAAAATTAAATATTATTATTTAGTAATATATTTTATTTTTTTATTGAATCATTTTGCGTCATGTAAATATATTTTAATTAAAATTTATATTTTTATTAATAGTTTATTAATTTAATTTTTGATCATTTTTATAATAATTATCATTAAAATTGTTTATTTTTAATTTATATGATATATAATCAGTAAGATTCATATAATTATACATAGTATTCACATTTAAAAAAATTTTAAAAATTCTTATTTTCAATGATTATAACAGTTGAAAATCCGAAAAAATCTAAAAAAATTTTTTTTTTATTTAAATAAAACCTATAATCCACAAAATGCCTAAAAACATAAATTGCTAAACTCCTAAACAAAAATACTCTTAAATAATCAAACCAATAAACTGGTATACCATTTATAATAAATCACAAATTTCATTTTAATTTTATTCATTATACTTTTAAATATTCATTTTAATTATTTATTAGTTTATTTTTTATAGAAATATGAATTACAAAATAAATAATGAGTGAGACAAATATAATTTTAATAATTTATTTTTAATAAAAAAAAATATATATAAGCTTATAAAAATAAGTAAAAATTTAAAAACAAAAAAGTATTATTTAGTAATATATTTTACTCTGATTTTGAATCATTGTATATTGGTTTTGAAATTATATTTTAATTGCTATCAATCTTATTAATAATAGTTTATTAAATTTATTTTTGATCATTATTATAATATCTATAAATAAATTTACTTATATTGAATTTTAATGTTTATAATTATTAAGATTATTATAACTAAAAATTATATTTACTTTTGGAAAAAAATTTAAATATTAATATATTTTCAAAGGGCATAAACATCAAAAATGATAAAAAATCACAAAAATTATTTTTTTATAATTTTATTATTTAAATAAAACTTATATACCACTAAATACCTAAACATTTAAATCTATATACTCCTAAACCCCAAAACCCCCTAAATACTGAAAGCATTAAACCTATATAACCTATCTAATAAAAGATAACTATAATATCTATAAATAGTTTATTAATTAATCTCTATCTTATTATTAATAGTTTATTAATTTAATTATTGATCATTATTAATATATCTATCAATAAAATTGTTTATATTGAATTTATATGATATATAATTATTAATATTAATATAACTAAAGATTGTATTCACATTTCAAAAAATTTTAAATATTATTATATTTTCATAGGTTATTACCTATAAAAATGATAAAAAATTGCAAATTTTTTTTGCAATTTTATTTGTTTAAATAATACCTATGAACCACTAAGTTCCAAAAAACATAAAACACTAAACTCCTAAATGAAAAAAAAACTCTAAATACTTAAACCATTAAACTAGTATACATTAATAATAAATCATAAATATTATTTAAGTTTGTTTTCATTATAATTTTTAATTTTTATTTTAATTATTTATCAGTTTATTTTTATAGAAATATTAATTACAAATCAAATTATCAGTGAGACAGATCTAATTTAAATTATACCAGTATAAACTAAATAATAAATAATAAATTATAAATCTCAATATTATAGTTTTCATTATAATTTAAAATATTCATTTTAATTATTTATTTGTTTATTTTTATATAAATATTAATTACAAACTAAATTTTGAGTTAGAGAGATTTAATTTATATAAATTATTTTTCATCAAAAAAATATAGATAAACCTTTTGAAAAAAAAATTTCAAAACAAATAATTATTATTTTGTAATACATTTTCCTTTACTATTGAATCATTTTAGGTTTTCATTTTATATTTTAAGTAATATGAATCTAAATCATTATAGATTTCTAATTTATTTTTTGTGATTTATCAGAATATCTATCAATAAAATTGATTATATTGAATTTATATGATATTTAATTATTATGATTATTATAAATAAATATTGTATTCACTCTTTAAAAAAATTTAAAAATTATTATATTTTAAAGGATTATAACCTTGAAAATATGAGATAAAATAATAAAAATAAATTTTTTGTTAATTCATTTTTTATATAAAGCATATAGACCATGAAATGCATGCTTACTTAAATCAGTTAGCTCATAAAACCTGAAACCCCTAAATACATAAACCCTTTAACATCTATATACTACTTAATGAATAATAAATCTCATTTTTTGTCTATATATTATAATTTTAAATATTCAATTTAATTATTTATAGTTTAATTTTTTACAAAAATTAATTACAAAATAAATTTCGAGCGAAACAAACATTATTTAAATAATTGATTTTTAATAAAAAAAATATAAGCTTATAAAAAGAAGGAAAAATTTAAAAATTAAATATTATTATTTAGTAATATATTTTGATTTGATTTTGAATCATTTTGCCTCATGTAAATATATTTAAAGTAAAATTTATATTTTTATTAATAGTTTTTAAATTTAATTTTTGATCATTATTATAATATCTTTCATTAAAATTGTTTATATTGAATTTATATGATATATAATAAGTAAGATTAATATAATTATACATGGTATTCACATTTCAAAAAATTTTAAAAATTATCTTATTTTCAAAGTTTATAACCTTTGAAAATCAGAAAAAATCGAAAAAAAAAAATTTTAATTTTTTTTATTTAATTAAAACCTATAAACCACAAAATGCCAAAAAACATAAATTGCTAAACTCCTAAACAACAAAACTCCTAAATAATCAAACCAATAAACCGGTATACCATTTATAATAAATCACAAGTTTCAACTTAATTTGTATTCATTATAATTTTAAATATTCATTTTAATTATTTATTAGTTTATTTTTTATAAAAATGTTAATTACAAAATAAATAATGTGTGAGAATAATATAATTTTAATAATTTATTTTTAATCAAAAAAAATATAAGCTTATAAAAAGA
The DNA here is from genome assembly GCA_029783825.1 of Sapria himalayana. Taxonomy (NCBI): domain Eukaryota; kingdom Viridiplantae; phylum Streptophyta; class Magnoliopsida; order Malpighiales; family Rafflesiaceae; genus Sapria; species Sapria himalayana. Next base: position 20,275 of record JAREIK010011406.1, on the reverse strand, counting down.
AGTAAAAATTTACAAACAAAAATTATTATTTAGTAATATATTTTTCTTTGATTTTGAATCATTGTATATAGATTTTGAAATTATATTTTAATTGCTATCAATCTGATTAAAAATAGTTTATTAATTTATTTTTTGATCATTATTATAATATCTATAAATAAAATTAATTATTTTGAATTTTAATGTTTATAATTATTAAGATTATTATAACTAAATATTATATTTACTTTTGAAAAAAAATTTAAAAATTAATATATTTTCAAAGGGTATAACATTCAAAAATGATAAAAAATCTCAAAAATAATTTTTTATATTTTTATTATTAAATTAAAATTATATACCACTAAATACCTAATCATTTAAATCTATAGAATCTTAAACCCCAAAACCCCCTAAATACTGAAAGCATTAAACCTATATAACTTATATAATAAAAGATAACTATAATATCTATCAATAGTTTATTAATTAATCTATATCCTATTATTAATACTTTATAAATTTAATTTTTGATCATTATTAATATATCTATCAATAAAATTGTTTAAATTGAATTTAAATGATATATTTTTATTAATATTAATATAACTAGAGATTGTATTCACATTTCAAAAAATTTTAAATATTATTATATTTTCAAAGGTTATAACCTATGAAAATGATAAAAAATTGAAAATTTTTTTTGTTATTTTATTGTTTAAATAATACCTATAAACCACTAAGTGCCTAAAAACATAAATCACTAAACTCCTAAATGATAAAATCTCTAAATACTTAAATGATTAAACTAGTATACATTAATAATAAATCATAAATATCATTTAAGTTTGTATTCATTATAATTTTTAATTTTAATTTTAATTATTTATCAGTTTATTTTTATAGATATATTAATTACAAATTAAATTATTAGTGAGACAGATCTAATTTGAATTAAACTAGTATACCCTAAATAATAAATAATAAATCTCAATATTATTGTTTTCATTATAATTTAAAATAATCATTTTAATTATTTATTTTTTTATTTTTATATAAATATTAATTACAAAATAAATTTTGAGTTAGATAGATATAATTTATATAAATATTTTTTAATCAAAAAAATATAGATAAATTTTTAAAAGAGAAAAAAATTTCAAAACAAATAATTATTAATATTAATATAACTAAAGATTGTATTCACATTTCAAAAATTTTAAATATTATTATTTTTTCAAAGGTTATATCCTATGAAAATGAGCAAAAATTACAAAATTTTTTTTCGTTATTTTATTGTTTAAATAATACCTATAAACCACTAAGTGCCTAAAAACATAAATCACTAAACTCCTAAACGACAAAACCTCTAAATACGTAAACCATAAAAATGGTATACATTAATAATAAATCATAAATTTCATTTAAATTTAAATTCAGTATAATTTTTAATTTTTATTTTAATTTTTTATCAGTTTATTTTTATAGAAATATTAATTACAAATTAAATTATCAGTGAGACAGATCTAATTTAAATTAAACTAGTATACCCTAAATAATAAATAATAAATCTCAAAGTTATTGTTTTCATTATAATATAAAATATTCATTTTGTTTAGTTATTTGTTTATTTTTATATAAATATTAATTTCAAAATAAATAATGAGTTAGATAGATATAATTTATATAAATTATTTTTCATCAAAAAAATATAGATAAACTTTTTAAAATAAATAAAAATATCAAAACAAATAATTATTATTTAGTAATACATTTTTCTTTGTAATTGAATCATTTTAGGTTTTCATATTATATTTAAAGTAATATGAATCTTATTCATTATAAATTTTTAATTTATTTTTTGAGAATTATTAGAATTTCTATCAATAAAATTGTTTATATTGAATTTATATTATATATAATATTTATAATTATTATAAATAAATATAGTATTCACTTTTGAAAAAAATTTAAAAATTATCATATTTTCAATGATTATAACCTTGAAAATATGATAAAAAATAATAAAAATAATTTTTTTTTATTTCATTTTTTAAATATAGCCTATAGACCAATAATGCCTCCTTACTTAAATCAATAAGCTCATAAACCCCGAAACCATTAAATACATAAACCCTTTAACATCTATATCCTACTTAGTGAATAATAAATCTCATTTTTATGTCTATTTATAATAATTTTTAATATTTAATTTAATTATTTATAGTTTAATTTTTTACAAAAATTAATTAAAAAATAAATTTCGAGCAAGACAAACATTATTTAAATAATTGATTTTTAATAAAAAAAATATAAGCTTATAAAAACAAGGAAAAATTTAAAATTTAAATATTATTTTAATTTATTTTGTAATTAATATTTATATAAAAATAAACAATTAACTAATTAAAATGAATATTTTAAATTATAATGAAATCAAAAATATTGAGAATTATTATTTATTATTTAGGGTATACTGGTTTAATTTAAATTAGATCTGTCTCACTGATAATTTAATTTGTAATTAATATTTCTATAAAAATAAACTGATAAATAATTAAAATAAAAATTAAAAATTATACAGAATACAAATTTAAATGATATTTATGATTTATTATTAATGTATACTAATTTAATGGTTTAAGTAATTAGCGATTTTTTTTATTTAGGAGTTTAGTGTTTTATGTTTTTAGGCATTTAGTGGTTTATAGGTATTATTTAAATAATAAAATAACAAAAAATAATTTCGCATTTTTTTATCATTTTAATAGGTTATAACCTTTGAAAAAATAATAATATTTAAATTTTTTTGAAATGTGAATAAAATCTTAAGTTATATTAATATTAATAATTATATATCATTTAAATTCAATTTAAAAAATTTTATTGATAGATATATTAATAATGATCAAAAATTAAATTAATAAACTATTAATAATAAGATAGAGATTAATTAATAAACTATTGATAGATATTATAGTTATCTTTTATTATATAGGTTATATAGGCTTAATGCTTTCAGTATTTAGGGGGTTTTGGGGTTTAGGAGTCTATAGATTTAAATGTTTAGGTATTTAGTGGTATATAAGTTTTATTTAAATAATAAAATTACAAAAAAAAATTATTTTTGTGATTTTTTATCATTTTTGTAGGTTATACCCTATGAAAATATATTAATTTTTAAATTTTTTTTCAAAAGTAAATATAATATTTAGTTATAATAATCTTAATAATTATAAACATTAAAATTCAATATAAGTAATTTTTTTATAGACATTATAATATTGATCAAAAAATAAATTAATAAATTATTATTAATAAGATTGATAGTAATTAAAATATAATTTCAAAACCTATATACAATGATTCAAAATCAAAGTAAAATATATTACTAAATAATAATTTTTTGTTTTTAAATTTTTACTTCATTTTATAAGCTTATATATTTTTTTTGATTAAAAATAAATTATTAAAATTATATTTGTCTCACTCATTATTTATTTTGTAATTAACATTTCTATAAAAAATAAACTAATAATTATTTAAAATGAATATTTAAAATTATAAAGAATACAAATTAAAATGAAATTTGTGATTTATTATAAATGGTATACTAGTTTATTTCTTTGAATATTTAGGAGTTTTGTTGTTTAGGCATTTAACAATTTTTGTTTTTAGGCATTTTGAGGTTTATAGGTTTTATTTAAATAAAAAAAATAAATTTTTTTTTTTAGATTTTTTCGGTTTTTCAAAGGTTATAACCTTTGAAAATAAGATAATTTTTAAAATTTTTTGAAATGTGAATTCCATGTATAATTATATTAATCTTACTGATTATATATCATATAAATTAAATAAAAATAATTTTATTGATAGATATTATAATAATGATAAAAAATTAAATTATTATACTATTAATAAAAATATAAATTTTAATTAAAAGAAATTTACATAATTCAAAATAAAATCAAAATATATTACTAAATAATAATATTTAATTTTTAAATTTTTACTTCTATTTATAAGCTTATATTTTTTTTATTAAAAATCAATTATTTAAATAATGTTTGTCTCGCTCGAAATTTATTTCGTAATTTATTTTTGGAAAAAATTAAACTATAAATAATTAAATTTAATATTTAAAATTATAATAAATAGTCTTAAAAATGAGATTTATTATTCATTAAGTAGTATATAGATATTAAAAGGTTTATGTATTTAGGAGTTTCGTAGTTTATGAGCTTACTGATTTAAGTAAGTAGGCATTTAATGGTCTATAGGCTTTAATTAAAAAATGAAATAAAAAAAATTATTTTTATTATTTTTTCTCAAATTTTCAAGGTTATAACCTTTAAAAATATAATAATTTTTAAATTTTTTTCAATAGTGAATTTAATTTTTATTTATAATTATTATGATAATTATATATAATATAAATTCGATATAAACAATTTTTTTGAGAGATATTCTAATAATTCTCAAAAAATAAATTAAAAATCTATAATGAATAAGATTCATATTACTTAAAATATAATATAAAAACCTAAAATGATTCAAAAGCAAAGGAAAATGTATTACTAAATAATAATTATTTGTTTTGAAGTTTTTTTTATAAGCTATTTATACAATTATAAATTTTAATCAAAATATATTTACATGATGCAAAATGATTCAAAATCAAATCAAAATATATTACTAAATAATAATATTTAATTTTTAAATTTTTACTTCTATTTATAAGCTTATATTTTTTTTATTAAAAATCAATTATTTAAATAATGTTTGTCTCGCTCGAAATTTATTTCGTAATTTATTTTTGGAAAAAATTAAACTATAAATAATTAAATTTAATATTTAAAATTATAATAAATAGTCTTAAAAATGAGATTTATTATTCATTAAGTAGTATATAGATATTAAAAGGTTTATGTATTTAGGAGTTTCGTAGTTTATGAGCTTACTGATTTAAGTAAGTAGGCATTTAATGGTCTATAGGCTTTAATTAAAAAATGAAATAAAAAAAATTATTTTTATTATTTTTACTCAAATTTTCAAGGTTATAAATTTTAAAAATATAATAATTTTTAAATTTTTTTCAATAGTGAATACAATATTTATTTATAATTATTATGATAATTATATATAATATAAATTCGATATAAACAATTTTTTTGAGAGATATTCGAATAAATCTCAAAAAATAAAATAAAAATCTATAATGAATAAGATTCATTTTACTTAAAATATAATATGAAAACCTAAAATGATTCAATAGCAAAGGAAAATGTATTACTAAATAATAATTATTTGTTTTAAAATTTTTTTTTTAAATAGTTTATCTATATTTTATTGATTAAAAATAATTTATATAAATTATATCTATCTAACTCATAATTTATTTTGTAATTAATATTTATATAAAAATAAACAAATATCTAATTAAAATGAATATTTTAAATTATAATGAAAACAAAAATATTGAGAATTATTATTTATTATTTAGGGTATACTGTTTTAATTTAAATTAGATCTGTCTCACTGAATATTTAATTTGTAATTAATATTTCTATAAAAATAAACTGATAAATAATTAAAATAAAAATTAAAAATTATACTGAATACAAATTTAAATGATATTTATGATTTATTATTAATGTATACTAGTTTAATTGTTTAAGTTTTTAGAGGTTTTGTCGTTTAGTAGTTTAGTGATTGATGTTTTTAGGCACTTAGTGGTTTATAGGTTTTATTTAAATAATAAAATAACAAAAAAAAATTTGTAATTTTTTCTCATTTTCATAGGTTATAACCTTTGAAAATATAATAATATTCAAAATTTTTGAAATGTGAATACAATCTTTAGTTATATTAATATTAAAAATTATATATCATATAAATTCAATATAAATAATTTTATTCATAGATATATTAATAATGATCAAATATTAAATTAATAAACTATTAATAATAAGATAGAGATTATAATTATCCTTTATTATATAGGTTATATAGGTTTAATTAAATAAGTATATTCGGGATTTTTTGGTTTAAAAGTCTATAGATTTAAATGTTTAGGTATTTAGTAATTTCTAATATTTATTTAAATAATAAAATTATACAAAAATTATTTTTTTGATTTTTTAACATTTTTGAAGGTTATAACCTTTGAAAATATAATAATTTTTAAATTTTTTATCAAAAAAAAAATAATATTTAGTTATAATAATCTTAATAATTATAAAACATTAAAATTCAATATAAGTAATTTTATTGATAGATATTATAATAATGATCAAAATATAAATTAATAAACTATTATTAATAAGATTGATAATAATTAAAATATAATTTAAAAACCTATTTACAGTGATTCAAAATCAATGTAAAATATGTTTCAAAATAATAATTTTTTGTTATTTAATTTTTACTTCTTTTTATAAGCTTATATATTTTTTTTGAATAAAAAATAAATTATTAAATTTATTTTTGTTTCACTCATTAATTATTTTGTAATTAACACTTATATAAAAAATAAACTAATAAATAATTAAAATGAATATTTAAAATTATAATGAATACAAATTAAAATGAGATTTGTGATTTATTATATAAGGTATACCGGTTTATTGGTTTGATTATTTTGGAGTTTTGTTGTTTAGGAGATTAGCAATTTATGTTTTTAGGAAATTTGTGGTTTATAGGTTTTATTTAAATAATAAAAATAAAAAAATATTTTTTTAGATTTTTTCTGATTTTCAAAGGTTATAACCTTTGAAAATAAGATAATTTTTAAAATTTTTTGAAATGTGAATACCGTGTATAATTATATTAATCTTACTGATTATATATCATATAAATTCAATATAAACAATTTGAATAATAGATATTATAATAATGATCAAAAATTAAATTAATAAACTAATAATAAAAATATAAATATTAATTAAAATATATTTAAAAGACGCAAAATCATTCAAAATCAAATCAAAATATATTACTAAATAATAATATTTAATTTTGAAATTTTTCATTTTATTATAAGCTCATATTTTTTTTATTAAAAATCAATTATTTAAATAATATTTGTCTCACTCAAAAAAAATATTTTGTAATTATTTTTGTAAAAAATTAAACTATGAATATTTAAAATATATATTTAAAATTATAATAAATAGAAATAAAAATGAGATTTATTTTTCATTAAGTAGTATATAGATGATAAATGATTTATGTATTTAGGTGTTTCGTAGTTTATGAGCTTACTGATTTAAGTAAGCAAGCATTTAATGGTCTATAGGTTTTATTTAAAAAATTAAATAAAAAAAATTATTTTTATTATTTTATATTATATTTTCAAGGTTATAACCATTGAAAATCAGAAAAAATCGAAAAAAAAAATTTTTATTTTTTATATATAAATAAAACCTATAAACCACAAAATGCTAAAAAACATAAATTGCTAAACTCCTAAACAACAAAACTCCTAAATAAACAAACCAATAAACCGGTATACCATTTATAATAAATCACAAATTTCATCTTAATTTTTATCCATTATAATTTTAAATATTCATTTTAATTATTTATTAGTTTATATTTATAGAAATGTAAATTACAAAATAAATAATGAGTGACACAGATATAATTTTAATAATTTATTTTTAATCAAAAAAAATATAACTTTAAAAAAGAAGTAAAAATTTAAAAACAAAAAAATTATTATTTAGTAATATAGTTTACACTGATCTTGAATCAGTGTATATAGGTTTTGAAATTATATTTTAATTTCTATCAATCTTATTCATAATAGTTTATTAATTTATTTTTTGATCATTATTATAATATCTATCAATAAAATACTTATATTGAATTTTAATGTTTTATAATTATTAAGATAATTATAGCTAAATATTATATTTACATTTGAAAAAATATTTAAAAATTATTATATTTTCATAGGTTATAACATTCAAAAAACATAAAAAATCCCAAAAATGATTTTTTTATAATTTTATTTTTTAAATAAAACTTATAAATAACTAAATACCTAAACCTTTAAAACTATAGACTCCTAAACCCCAAATCCCCCTAAATAGTTAAATCATTAAACCTATATAATCGATATAATAAATGATAATTATAATATCTATCAATAGTTTATTAATTAATATCTATCTTATTATTAATAGTTTATTAATTTAATTTGTGAACATTATTGATATATCTAACAATAAAATTGTTTATATTGAATTTATATCATATATAATTATTAATATTATTATAACTAAATATTATATTCACATTTCAAAAAATTTTAAATATTATTATATTTTCAAAGGTTATAACCTAAGAAAATGAGAAAAAAGTATAATTTTTTTTGTGTTTTAATTATTTAAATAATACCTATAAACCACTAAATGACTAAAAACATAAATCACTAAACTCCTAAACGACAAAACCTCTAAATACTTAAAACATTAAACTAGTATACATTAATAATAAATCATAAATATCATTTAAATTTGTATTCAGTATAATTTTTAATTTTATATTAATTATTTATTAGTTTATTTTTATAAAAATATTAATTACAAATTAAATTTCATTGGACATATCTAATTTAAATTAAACCAGTATACCCAAAATAATAAATAATAAATCTCAATATTATTGTTTTCATTATAATTTAAAATATTCATTTTAATTAGTCATTTGATTATTTTTATATAAATATTAATTACAAAATAAATTATGAGTAAGATAGATATAATTTATATAAATTATTTTTAATCCAAAAAGTATAGATAAACTTTTTAAAATAAAAAAAATTTTCAAATCAAATAATTATTATTTAGTAATACTTTTTCCTTTGCTTTTGAATCATTTTAGGTTTTCATATTATATTTTAAGTAATATGAATCATATTCATTATAGATTTTTTATTTATTTTTTTAGATTTATTAGAATATCTATCAATAAAATCGATTATATTGAATTTATATTATATATAATTATAATGATTATAATAAATAAATATTGTCTTCACTTTTGAATAAAATTTAAAAATTATTATATTTTCAATGGTTATAACCTTCAAAATATGATAAAAAATAATACAAATAAATTTTTTGTTATTTCATTTTTTAAATAAAGACTATAGACCTTTAAATGCCTGCTTACTTAAATCAGTAAGCTCATAAACCCCGAAACCCCTAAATACATAAACCCTTTAACATCTATATACTACTTAATGAATAATAAATCTCATTTTTATGTCAATTTATAATAATTTAAAATAATCAAGTTAATTATTTATAGTTTAATTTTTTACAAAAATAAATTACAAAATAAATTTTGAGTGACACAAACATTCTTTAAATAATTGATTTATTTTAAAAAAAAATATAAGCTTATAAAAAGAAGGAAAAATTTAAAAATTAAATATTATTATTTAGTATAATATTTTGATTTGATTTTGAATGATTTTGCATCATGTAAATATATTTTTATTAAAATATATAATTTTATAAATAGCTTATTAATTTAATTTTTGATCATTATTATAATTTCTATCATTAAAATTGTTTTATTGAATTTATATTATATATAATCAGTATGATTAATATAATTATACATGGTATTCACATTTCAAAAAATTTTAAAAATTATCTTATTTTCAAAGGTTATAAGCTTTGAAAATCAGAAAAAATCAAAAAATTTTTTTTTATTTTTATTATGTAAATAAAACCTATAAACCACAATATGCCTAAAAACATAAATTGCTAAACTCCTAAACAATAAAACTCATAAATAATCAAACCAATAAACAGGTATACCATATATAATAAATCACAAATCTCATTTAAATTTCTATTCATTATAATTTTAAATATTCATTTTAATTATTTATTAGATTATTTTTATATAAATGTTAATTACAAAATAAATAAAGAGTGAGACATATATAATTTTAATAATTTATTTTTTATTCAAAAAAAAAATATAAGCTTATATAAAGAAATAAAAATTAAATAACAAAAAATTATTATTTAGTAATATATTTTACTTTGATTTTGAATCATTGTAAATAGGTTTTTAAATTATATTTTAATTACTTTCAATCTTATTAATAATAGTTTATTAATTTATTTTTTGATCATAATTATAATATCTATCAATAAAATTACTTATATTGAATTTTAATGTTTAATAATTATTAAGATTATTATAACTAAATATTAATTTTTCATTTGAAAAAAAATTTAAAAATTATTATATTTTCAAAGGTTATAACCTTCAAAAATTATAAAAAATCAAAAAAAAATAATTTTTTTATAATTTTATTATTTAAATAAAAATTAAAAATCACTAAATACCTAAACATTTAAATTTATAGACTACTAAACCCCAAAATCCCCTAAATACTTAAAGAATTAAACCTATATGACCTATATAATAAAGGATAATTATAACATCTATCAATAGTTTATTAATTTATCTGTATCTTATTATTAATAGTTTATTTATTTAATTTTTGATCATTATTAATATATCTATCAATAAAATTGTTTATATTGAATTTATATGATATATAATTATTAATATTAATATAACTAAAGATTGTATTCACATTTTAAATATAATTATTAATATAATTATTGATAGATCTATCAAAAATTTTAAATATTATTATATTTTAAAAGGTTATAACCTATGAAAATGATAAAAAATTACAACATTTTTTTTTGTTATTTTATCGATTAAATAATACCTATAAACCACTAAGTGCCTAAAAATATAAATCACTAAACTCCTAAACGACAAAACCTTTAAATACTTAAACATTTAAACTAGTATACATTAATAATAAATCATAAATATCATTTAAATTTGTATTCTGTATAATTTTTAATTTTTATTTTAAATATTTATTAGTTTATTTTTATAGAAATATTAATTACAAATTAAATTATCAGTGAGACAGATCTAATTTAAATTAAACAAGTATACCCTAAATAATAAATAATAAATCTCAATATTATTGTTTTCATTATAATTTAAAATATTCATTTTAATTAGTTATTTGTTTATTTTTATATAAATATTAATTACAAAATAAATTATGAGTTAGATAGATATAATTTATGTAAATTATTTTTCATCAAAAAAATATAGATAAACTTTTAAAATAAAAAAAAACAAAACAAATAATTATTATTTAGTAATACATTTTCCTTTGTAATTGAATCATTTTAGGTTTTCATATTATATTTTAAGTAATATGAATCTTATTCATTATAGATTTTTAATTTATTTTTTGAGAATTATTAAAATATCTATCAATAAAATTGTTTATATTTAATTTATATTATATATAATTATTATAAATAAATATTGTATTCACTCTTGAAAAAAATTTAAAAATTATCATATTTTCAATGGTTATTACCTTGAAAATATTATAAAAAATAATAAAAATAAATTTTTTTTATTTCATTTTTTAAATATAGCCTATAGACCAATAATGCCTCCTTACTTAAATCAATAAGCTCATAAACCCCGAAACCACTAAATACACAAACCCTTTAACATCTATATACTACTTAATGAATAATAAATCTCATTTTTATGTCTATTTATAATAATTTTAAATATTTAATTTAATTATTTATAGTTTAATTTTTTACAAAAATTAATTACAAAATAAATTTCGAGATATCATTTTTTGATATCTCAAATGATTTCAAAAAATATTTATTTTTATTATTTATAGTTTTTAGGCATATCAAAAAAAATTTTAATATTTATTTTTATTATTTATATAAACTATAAATAATAAATTAAATTAATATTAATATAAACTATTATTATTTTTATTAAATATTTAATGAATTTATTTTTATTAATATTTATTTATTTTTATTATTAAACTACAAATTATTTTTATAAATAATAAAAATAAATTAATTAAATTAGATATTTATTTATTTTTATTAATATTAATATTTAATTTTATTAATAAAAATAATAAAAATAAATTAAATTAATATTAATTACAAAATAAATTCTTTTATTATTTATTTTTATTATTTATTTTTGTTAAATTTTAATACGATGAGCTCATTGGAGCTCACTTGAGCTTCATCATGAAACTCGAAGGAGCTCTATGAAGGAGCTCCTGGAGATGGGTGGGGAGAGAGGGGTGCAAAGGGAGGGGCGAGAGGTGAGGGGAGACAGATGAGGAAAGATTGGCCAGGGTAGAGGGGCAAGGAAAGACGGGCGAGGGTAGAGAGGCGAGGGACATAGTGAGATCTCCATAGTATTTTCAATAGCCAACATTCATAACGCAGATCTCTGATTTTTAAAATTCAACCGCATGACAACTGTCAATGGCCGCCATTCACAATGATGGATATTGCCATGCTTTTTCCAGACGCACTAGTTTGGGCATATTTTTAAAACACGCATTATTTTTTTAGATTTTTTATTTCAAACGTATTATTTCTGTACAAAACTTAGAAAAAAATTAACTTTTTGTCTAAGACCTCTATTAGCTTCAAAAAATATAAAGACTTAACCATTGATCAAAAATGGAAAATCAATTTTTAATAAAATATATTTCTACTAGTTTGATCCATCTAGGAGGAAAAACATTGTTTTCTTAATAATCTAAGCAAGAAAACTCTAATCTATTTGATTATGTCTTAATATCTAATTTAATAATTATAGTTTTGTGCGAGGTATTTATTAATGAAGTATATTGATTTTTGAGAAATAATTAATTTGTAGATGATGTATTCATATTAATTTTGGTTCTCGATACACACTGAGAAAGTACTTTGTTATCATGTGTTAGCTTAAATTATGTATTTTATTTTATGAATTACATAACACATGATAATGGGGTGAAAATATTTCAAAGTTTATGTTTATTATTCATTTGAATTATCAATATAAGAGTGTTACAAATACTCTTTAGTATTGTTTCATCTTGAAAACACATTAAGCAAGTCTAGTATAAATCATTTTTAAACAAAATCCAAATAATGCTTATAAAATAGATTTTAGAAACCACTAGGACAACACTATTCAATTCAAAGGAAAGGTTGCTTCTTTTAATTAACCAATCAAGAGTTTTTTGCTGAGCTCATATTTTATTTTCTTCAAATATTGCTAGCAAGGTATATCGTAATTAGGATGTAGAAGTAGAGATTTATCTTTAATAAGAAGGTTTTCAAAGAATTAATTTCTTGATTTCTCATTTTTTTATCTTTATGGAAGCAAACATCATTTTCAACATTAATTGATTATGTTTTGGAAACTCTTCTAAAGAAAATATTTATATATAAATATATAAATAAATAAATATGTGTGTGTGTGTGTGTGTGTTTGAGTGTCTATATATTAAGTATGTCCACATACACACAGGTCTAATCTCATCATTGGAGCATCTCAAATAAGTGAATACCCTTATTCAAAATAACTTTATAAAATTTAATTGATTTAATTGTATAACTTTTACAAGTTTGTATTTCACGTTTTGGAAACTATGTGAGGAACTTTTGTAATTTCTCACATGAATTTAATATTCTTAAAATCACGTAGCTAAGATCTAAATTCGAAAATGAAAATTAAATTCTTAATAGAACTACAAATAGGAAGAAGTAGCCATTAATTTGAAAATATTTTTTTTTATTTTTGAAAAAACAAAAAAGCATGTAAATTGTTTGCAGTTTTTATTTTCTAACCTTAAAACAATGTTGCTATCAAATCTGTTAATTATTTCAAGATCCTACGTCCACCCGTAAATCGTCATCAATGAAGACAACTCTTCAAATGATCAATCCAATCCCTTCTCAATCATTAGCCTTTGCTTTATTTTCATTGTTTCTGTTGGCAGTCTATTTTTCAGAAGAGAATCATATCATTTCCAAAACATGCCACCATATTTGGAACTTGAATAACTTGTTGTAGGTGACCAACGAGCTTCAAAAACTGAACTAGGAACACACTAGCCTTCGATTCCTACAACTCTAAAAATGCAATATCTTCCAGTTCTCTCTCATATGCATTCTCATCTTCATTAGATAGAATGACAAGTTTACGAGTTTTTGCTCAGAATGAAATCTGGAGAAGTAACTTGTCCAGAAAAATGACCCATTCCTGCAAGCCTAAGAACCGTCGTATCATTCTCGCAACAATTTTCATCATCTTCCACTCAACAATGTCCAATGTGGATAATTCTTAACTTCTCGTTTCGATGCAGAAACTCTTGAAAAGAGGGTGTTCGTGAATAGTGATGGTGAATATCTCGTTTATAAAAATTAATTAGAATGCAAGCCTAGCCATATAAACAAAATGCTTAACATATTTTAAAGATATAGTTGATGGCAACTTTCCTGGAAAGTATAGCCCAACTCACAATAATTTTATCTTCCTCTTTTAAAGATGTGCTCGGGAATGGTTTTCATGAAAATTAGCAACGTGCCATCTATTCGTCCAGAACAGAAAATTTGAAGATATAAGCGATAACACAAAATTCTAAATTAAAAAAGCATCTCATTTTCACTTGATTAAGGGGGAATACCAACACAACACGCGTCATTAAAATAAATAAGAATGGACTTGTGATTCAAAAAATAAATATAATGTTTATTTCAATTAGAAGACAGAAAAAAAAATACAACCAGTCAACGATCCTACACTTAGTTGTCTACGGCATGTGATATCTGCAAGTAGGGCAAAAATCACTATGGGAGAGCCATTTCTCAATGCAATCATCATGGAAAACATGCTTGCAAGGCATCCGAAGAAATTATGTGTTGCTATCAATATCATCCAGGCAGATGGTGCACGTTGCATCTTCAAATCTAGAATGACGGCCCCTTTCAAGAATATGAATGGAGGTTCTAGAAGCTGGAAGTGTGTTGTTGCTCCGTGAAGCAAGATGCTCCATTATGGCATTCTGCATATCCGCTGAACTCTGAAATTGAAATATGCGGTGAATCTCAACTGAAATTGACATGGATGAGACATGGACTTCGATGAACCCCGGAAAGGCTTGAGAATCAGATCTGGAAGAGGCCATCATGCTGTCGGCCTCAACAACAATGTAGTCAATTATCCTAGAATGCTCTGATGCTGGCACTCCCATGGCAGTCAGAGCTTCCACTTCAGTATTCCGTGTTATATAGAGAGATTCTAGTGAGTTGTCAGATAGAATAATAATAGATTTTTCAGATACTGCCTGCATCGTGCTTTGGGAAATGTCCGAGTCGGCCTCACTAGGAACGGAGATGACGTTGGATAAAAATAAATTTACAAATATAAAGGGTGGAATAGAGGGCTTTGGACTTGGGGTTTTTAGCTCTTGGAAGGTGAGGGAGCGCTTGACAGTCCCATTCACACACATGGCATAGTAGGAAATAGGCAAAAAAGAAGTCATAATGGTGAGCTAAGAGATGGCGAGGTAAAGGATGAAGAAAATAGATCAATGCGTAGTGATATTTATAGCTAAGAGTATGGGGTTCGCATGAAAAGAATTCAAACACCTCGAACACTTCTTGTGTTTTTTCTTCATAAGTCAATAACATAAATTCTAACTACTTTATTTTCAGCCATACAATACAAACAAGAAAATGGCCACCTAAGCAATCAATGCCCCATGAATGAAACCACTTTGACACCTTCAAACATATTTCTTCCCTTTGGTCATTGCCATTCAAAGTTGTTATGAATTAGTTATTAAATATTTTTTTCAATTTCATTTTTTTCAATTACAAATTCTATTATAACTTTGCATTTTTAATAATTTAAATAAAAAAGAAAACATTATATTTATCAATCAATATAATTATTTCACATTTTTTTTCATCCGAGTCATACTTTTTATATATCATTCCCTCATATGAGTGTACTAAAACACACACACACACACACACACATATATATAAATTACTTTTCTCATTGTAGAATTATTTTAATTTAACTTTTATTTGAGTTTCAAGTTGGATATTTTTTACGATAAGAGATTCTGATAATATGAATAGGTTTATCATTAACTTAACTTAATTTTTGGAAATGAATTAAATTAATGTGAGAGAGAACATGATGAATTAACGAATGAATTATAGTGAGAGTGAGATTTAATGCTAAGAGAGAGGGTAAGAGTGAAAGAGAGAGAGAGAGAGCACTAAATTTAGAGAGAGAGAGAGAGATAGAAAGACTATCAAGTATATATTTGGGCTTTGTCAATTATGTTGATCAAAATATACTTATTTTTTGATTTAGTACCATTTTTTGTAAATAAACTTAGGCAGCTTTTCATAAATTTAATTTCTTAAGTATTTATACTTAATTTATGAATTTGATTAAATTTAGTTTTTTTTTTCAAATGTCCTCTTTCCTCTCAACTTACTTATTTCTTGTTCAGTTAAAAATTTTAACATTTTTACTGGTTTTTTTTTCAAGTATACATGGAGGTCATAATAGAAAATTGAGTCAAATTTAAATTATTAAGTGCATACAAATTGATGTAAAATTGCTAGTGTATCCATGAAAATCAATTTATTCAAGTTTATCATTTGTACTTGACTCTTGTGATGCTCGCAAAAGGATCTGACACATGATTGATTTGATGTTTTTTTATAGATAATTTATTTATAATATGCTTTTACTAAACTATGGATGTTTAGATTGATTTTTAGGGACGATATGACCCACAATGTGAAACAAAATCATTGCCTTGGTACTATTATTGATATATCACACAACATATTTGAAGACTTGTGGGTAGGTTTCTAGGATTTTTTATATGTATTCATTAAGAGAGTGATGTACTAGTTTGTAGCCATAGATTCTTAGAAAGTATTTTGGTTTCTTTCCGAGATTTATTAAAGAGTAACTCATATTACTATAGCTATATCAAGATTAAAAGGAGTTGATATGATAAGTCATGATATTGAGATATCTTTCTTCATCACACAATATTGAAGAGAGTGATGGGAGTTTGACATAGGTGCATTTAGAAGTAGAAAGGTAGTTGTGACATTTTCTTTTTTCATAGAAGTCATAACATACTCGTGAAAGGCATTTGATATGCATATCATATCATGAGTTATAATTGATTTTATTAAGGTTCAACAGTTATACGATAGACTATTGGAGATGTGACGGTGATGCTCTCTCGAGAGAAGTTTTCTAGATTTTGTACTTTCGGTGCCACTAAATACAATAATTCTATATCTATAGCAATTTTTTGCTCAAAATCTTATTCTAGATTGTTGAGTAGTTGATTTAAAGATTAATATCAAGGTTATAGGTATTTGCGTTGTTTTATTTGTTTATAGAATTTTGATTCTTTGATATTATTGTGACTAATAATATCCAATGCTTCTATAAAGTTTAAAATCTTCGATATTAATAGACATGTTAATGTTATTGTTGAACATTTTTTTCTTGACATGTATTTATGTATATTAAAATTTTATATTAAAATATGTGTTTCGGTAATTTTATAAAATAATAAAGTTGTTATATTATTATTATTTTTTTAAAATTCTTTTGGAATTTTTTTTGTTAAATTCTATTATAAAATTAATAAAAATAAATAAAAATAAATAAATTAAATATTATTTTTTATTTTTATTATTTATAGTTTATATTAATATTAATGAGCTCATTAGATATTTATTTTTATTAATAAAAATAAATACATCATCTACAAATTATTTATAGTTTATATTAATATTTAATATAAACAAATAAATATTAATAATGAGCTCATTAGATATTTATAGATATTTATTTAATATAGTTTATAATAAAAATAAATAATAATGAGCTCGTCGTATTAAATATTTATTTTTATTATTTATACTTTATATTGAAGATATCTCGAAATATTAATGTGAAGATATCATTTAAATAAGTATTTATTTAATTAATTATATATAGTTTGATTTTTTAATATTTATAGTTTATTAAATTATTTATAGTTTATTTTTATTAATTATAAAAATAAGAAAATGTATAATTATATTAATGTGAAGATATATGAAATATATCATTTTTTGATATCATTGTTGAGGTGTTCTCGTATTAAAATAAATTTTTTGAAAATCTAAAATGATATTACTAAATATAATCAGAAAATGTATTACTAAATTTTTATTCAAAAGCAAAGGAATATTTAAATAATCTAAAAAATTATTATTTAGATAATAATTTTAATAATTTATTTTTATAATTTATAACTAAATATTATATTTACTTTTGAAAAAAAATTTAAAAATTAATATATTTTCAAAGGGTATAACCTTCAAAAATGATAAAAAATCACAAAAATATTTTTTTCATTATTTTAATTATTTATTAGTTTATTTTTATAGAAATATTAATTACAAATTAAATTTCATTGGACATATCTAATTTAAATTAAACCAGTATACCCGAAATAATAAATAATAAATCTAAATATTATTGTTTTCATTATAATTTAAAATATTCATTTAAGTAGTCATTTGTTTATTTTTATATAAATATTAATTACAAAATAAATTATGAGTTAGATAGATATAATTTATATAAATTATTTTTAATCCAAAAAGTATAGATAAACTTTTTAAAAGAAAAAAAAGTTTTCAAATCACATAATTATTATTTCGTAATACATTTTTCTTTGCTTTTGATTCATTTTAGGTTTTCATATTATATTTTAAGTAATATGAATCATATTCATTATAGATTTTTAATTTATTTTTTTAGATTTATTAGAATATCTATCAATAAAATCGATTATATTGAATTTATATTATATATAATTATTATGATTATAATAAATAAATATTGTATTCACTTTTGAAAAAAATTTAAAAATTATTATATTTTCAATGGTTATAACCTTCAAAATATGATACAAAATAATAAAAATAATTTTTTTGTTATTTCATTTTTTAAATAAAGACTATAGACCTTTAAATGTCTGCTTACTTAAATCAGTAAGCTCATAAACCCCGAAACCCTAAATACATAAACCCTTTAACATCTATATAATACTTAATGAATAATAAATCTCATTTTTATGTCTATTTATAATATTTTTAAATATTCAATTTAATTATTTATAGTTTAATTTTTTACAAAAATTAATTACAAAATAAATTTTGAGTGACACAAACAATATTTAAATAATTGATTTTTTTAAAAATATAAGCTTATAAAAAGAAGGAAAAATTTAATAATTAAATATTATTATTTAGTAATATATTTTGATTTGATTTTGAATCATTTTGCATCATGTAAAGATATTTTGATTAAAATTTATAATTTTATAATCGCTTATTAATTTAATTTTGATCATTATTATAATTTCTATCATTAAAATTGTTATATTGAATTTTATATGATATATAATCAGTAAGATTAATATAATTATACATGGTATTCACATTTCAAAAAATTTTAAGAATTATCTTATTTCAAAGGTTATAACCTTTGAAAATCAGAAAAAATCTAAAATTTTTTTTTATTTTATTACGTAAATAAAACCTATAAACCACAATATGCCCTAAAAATCATAAATTGCTAAACTCCTAAACACTAAAACTCCTAAAATAATCAAACCAATAAACTGTATACAATATATAATAAATCACAAATCTCATTTAAATTTCTATTCATTATAATTTTAAATATTCATTTTAATTATTTATTATATTATTTTTTATATAAATGTTAATTACAAAATAAATATGAGTGAGACAATATAATTTAATAATTATATTTTTTATTCAAAAAAAAATAATAAGCTTATAAAAAGAAGTAAAAATTAAATAACAAAAATTATTATTTTGTAATATATTTTACTTTGATTTTGAATAATTGTAAATAGGTTTTTAATTATATTTTAATTACTATCAATCTTATTAATAATAGTTATTAATTTATATTTTGATCATAATTATAATATCTATCAATAAATTACTTATATTGAATTTTAATGTTTTATAATATTAAGATTATTATACTAAATATTATTTTACTTTTGAAAAGAAATTTAAAAATTATTATATTTTCAAAGGTTATAACCTTCAAAAAATGATAAAAAATCAGAAAAATATAGTTTTTTTATAATTTTATTATTTAAAATTAAAAATTATAAATCACTAAATACCTAAAACATTTAAATCTATAGAAAATATTAATTACAAAATAAATTATGAGTTAGATAGATATAATTTATATAAATTATTTTTCATCAATAAAATATAGATAAACTTTTTAAAATAAAAAAAAA
>JAREIK010011405.1:0-47102 GCA_029783825.1 Sapria himalayana | reverse complement strand
GATAGAAAATTAACATATTGATAGATAAATTGATAGATATATTAAAAGATAGGTAGAAAGATAGATAGATAAATAGATAGATAGGTTTATACATAGATTAATAGATAGACAGATTGATAGACAAATTTATAGTGATATTGATAGAGAGATAAATAACAAATAAATTGACAAATAGTTAGATATAAATATTAACATATTATTAGACAAAAATACTTTATTTTTCCTAATAATTTATTCAAATAAGTTTAATTAAATATAAATAACATGAAAATAAATATGTTATATATAGTTATTTAAATAAAGTATTTTAAACGTAATATTTATTTTTATGAAATTAATTTTCCTAATAATATTTATTTAAATATTATTATGGATTAATCTGAAGATGATATCTTTTTAATTCAAATAAGTTAGAGGTAAGTGATAGGTTGGTTTGTTGAATATGAGTCTTTATAACCTGTTAAAATACTTTGACATCAATTATTGTTCTACTTTTTTTAGAGGATATGAAGAATCTAGATGCATTGAGTTTGTAAAAATTATATAAAATTTTTTTCGTGATATCTAAAATGATTCGTGATTTGCTGATCTTTACTGTGTTTAGTGTATATTAAAATCTATCATATTTATGATTATGAATATTATTTTAGATAGGAAAATGAAATTACAATCAATATTATTGAAAATTTGTTATGATAGATAGATTAAGATAATACATAAATGAGCATTCAAAATCAAATTCATACATTACAACAAAATACATATAATGTTGTATATGATACAATTTAAAGTTGTACAGATCATAACAGTTAGATTGAAAAGATGTTATAATTTTTATCATTTTATGACTTAATGATTTGTAATATTTTTTATGTTTTAGTTTTATTTTGAAAGATAATGTTACCATATTTTATTTTAATAAGTATTAATTATAATTTTAAATTAAATATTTTTAAATATTTTTTTAATTCATAATTTTAAATTTTATATACTAGGTATGTATGTATATATTTTGTATTTACATTTGTTATACATGTATATACACAATAATTTCTGTCTATATACAATGTGTATATGTATATATTCAATATGAGTGTATATACACATTGTGTACATTCTATATACATTATGTATATATTTTGTATATTGTAATACACAATAATTATATTATGTGTATGTATAGATACACATAACAATTAACACATCTATGTATGTATAATATATGATATAATGCTGCCATCATGCTCAGCACTTGCCGCCTGCACCCACTATCCAAGGGTCATGGCCCATAGGAGTCTAGGGTCCAGAGCCTGGGCACTTGTGAAGTGGACCAGGTGCCATGGATAGGCCCTGACAAGGGCATGCCTGGCTTTCCTGGTTCAGACCCACTCTATGCTAGGTACGACACGTGCTAGGCTAGGCAATAGCCATTCTCATCACAATTGTCGGCAAAGATTTTAATGAGAACTATCTGGACTATCTTAATTTATTTTTTCTATGAAGTTTGAGGTGATGAATATATAATATTCATTATATTTATTGCACAATTTATTTTATGTATTTCTTGTTTCACTTGTATATAGTCTATGTAGTGTAGTGCTTATATTGATGGCATGCTCCAAACACTTTAACTTTTGTTCTTTAAAAAAATATCAGGTGTCGTGGGGTAGTTTCCAACATGTTAGCTGAAATGATGGTGGTGTTGTCGGCATTATCACTTTTATTTCCCCCGCTTTCATATCATGTTCAATAAAATAAATACATGCGTTTAGGTGCCTCATTCCTAATGCAACCAAACGTATAAAAGAGACCAAGTACAAAGCCACACAAATAAAGAAATACATGATGAAAATTTATCTTCGAGAGCATTTTAGATTTATAAGATAGAAAGCATGTTGTGATTGAATTAGCATCAAGGTCATTGGAGATTGTATTATTTTGTTCTGCATGTGTTGTTTTTTTGTTTTGTTTTAGAAGATAAAATTCTATTTTTCTGGCCATGTACTGTTCTGATTTTCACTGGGTGACTTTTTTTATTTTCTATTTGTCAATTAGTTTTCGTAAATTCTGAAGCATGTGCATTTTGTTAATGATACTAGGTTTCTACTTACCATGCAGAGTTGGATGTTCTGGTAATGCAATATTGGGCCTCATGTGCTAGCTCTTGTGGTGTATGATCTTTCTTTTCAGTCATATGTGCATGACATGCACTGTATATGTACAAGTATATAAGTATGAATATACTTGGTATATACAAACGTATATAATGAATATATACGTAGGTATATAACGAGTATGTACATAAGTGGGTGCATATATTTATTTGTAGACATGTATATATTGTCTTACATACACGCCCATTCACACACACACACATGTTAGAATATAAATTGCTCGGGCTAGTCTAGTTATCATCATGCATTGCTTAACGATGCAGGTCATAAAAGTCATGAATATTAGACCTTTCCCAAACTGTGGTATGAAGATATTTCTTATCTATGCCAGCCTGGCAGACATAGGTTGGTCTTAAATCTTTTAGTAATTGTGTATATATGTATTTATCACATGGTACAAAGCATATGTATGAAGAAATAAGTTTTCTTGCTGTAGGCACTTCAATGATTGGTTAAAATTGCACTGTCTTAGGATGATGGTAATGATGCTCGTGTAGTGTCGAGTATTTTATTACATCTCACAAAACTATATTCAATTGGAAGGAAAAACATATCATTACATGATTTTTATAGGCCGCAAGTGCCAAGAGGAATATCAGGTCCTATTTAGGTAGAAGTAGCTCGCCGCCACGTCAAAAACTCACTCAATCTCAAAATAAATGGTTGGTAGGGAAGTTTATCAATCGAGCATCATTGCCAGCAGCACTTTTATTATCAGTGGCAGCAGCGGCAGCGGTAGCGGTAGCAGAAGTGGAAGCGGCAGCAGCAGCATAAGCAGCTGTAGCAGTGGCTATAGCAGGGCAGTGGAACTAGCAATGGAAGCATCAGTAGCGGCAACTACAGCAGCAGCAGTAAGAGTAGTAGTTGTAGCAGTGGCGGTGGCAGTAGTAGCAGCAATGGCATTGGCAGTAGCAACAGCAGGAGAAATAGTAGCAGCGGTGGCGACAGTAGCAGCGGTGGCGGTAGTAGCAGTGGTGGCAGTAGCAGCACAGGAGCAATAGTAGCAGTGGTGGTGGCTATAGCAGCAGTAAAGGCATATATACGTACGTATATACGCACATATATTACTACAGTAATTGTACATATAATACTACAATATTATATGTACGTATATACTGAGTATATACGTACACAGTATATATGTACATAAAATACTACAGTAATATATGATCATATACACTATAGTATATATGAACATATATACTATAGTATTATATATTTATCAAAACCTAACTTTTTGTAATTTTTTTTTGATTTTATTCACTGATTTAAATTTCATATAGATATGGTTCCTCATTATTCTCTATATGAAGTTTGTATAAGTAAGAGGATTTTTTATTAGACATGATGAACCGCAACTCGGATAGCTTTGTAGCAGTAGAAAGATGGTGATCGGAGGAGCTGAGGAAGAGAAGCAACATCAATGCACTGATAGATTATACTTTATGCACTATCAGTAGATACATTGATGAATAAGATGTAAAAAATTTTGTTATGTCTTTGTTTTAAATATGTAAGACAAGGGTTGCTTAGATTGCAGTTATTCAAAATTATTATTCTAATAATTTATTCATCATTTTGTGTTGTTCATTAGCATGGTGGAGTGCTCCATTTTTCTAGGTTTAAGTTTCTTATTTATTTGTTAATGGTTACTACTATAGATGATTAATCTCTATTTCATCTGTCAGTTCTTTGTTAGCTTGTTAGCTCAGTCATGGCGGGGCAGAGTAACCCCCTTATAAGCCTTGGGACGGGAGAGAGTTTTGGTTGAGAGGAGGCAAGATGCGAACTTTGATACTCCAAGCCTACCTCGTGGCTCGTCTTCCAGGTTTTTCTCTAATAGTTTTCAGAGATATTTTCTAAAATTTAAATAATCTTTGTATTTCATATTTATGTTGATAGCGAAGTAATCTGTCGTCTTTTTGAAGTATAAATGGGATCATATTAATTTGTTGTAGTTTTGTGTCATCTTTGTGAAGTATAAATGGGATAATATTAATTTGTTGCAGTTTTGTATCATCCGAGTTTTGTGATTATATATATGTGCATATAATATTGTTGTATATATGTACATATATACAGTAGTATATAGTGCAAAAATACTGAGTATATACGTACGTATATCGAGTATATACGTACGTATATACTAAGTATATACGTACGTATATACCGAGTACATATATACCCAGTATATACATGCATATAAACTTAGTATATACGTGCATATATACTAGTATATACGTGCATATATACCTGGTATATACGTACATATATACTAGGTATATACGTATGTATAAACTCGGTATATACGTACTATAAACTCGATATAACATACGTATATAATCGGTACATACATATGTATATACTTTGTATATAGATACTTATATACTCAGTATACACACATATATGTTGTAGTATATAAGTACGTATATACTAAGTATATACGTACATATATACTATAGTATGTAGGTATATACTATAGTATATGTACATATAATACTATAGTATTATATGTAAATATATACTTAGTATATGCATATATTTATACTTAGTATATACGGGCATATAAACTTTCTATATACATGCATATACTCAGTATATATGTGTGTATATACTCGGTATATACGTACTATATATTGTATATACTTACATATATACTGAGTACATACATATACTCGGTATATATGTACTATTTACTCGGTATATACGTACTATATACTCGATATATACATACTTTATACTCGGTATAAACGTACTATATACTATGTATATACATACTATATACTCTGTATATATGTAAATATATACTCGGTATATGCGTACATATATACTGGTATATACATAAATATATACTCGGTATATACATACCTATATACTAGGTATATACGTACTTATATACTCAGTATTTACGCACATATATACTGTAGTATATGCACATATAATACTGTAGTATTATATGTGCTTATAATATTGTAGTATTAAATGTACGTATATATCGAGTACATATGTACTCAGTATATATGTACATATAATACTTCAGTATATATGTAGATATACTGTAGTAATATATGTAACGAGTGAAATGTTTGTATATATATAGATATATACTGCAGTATTATATATTTATCAAAACATAATTTTTTTATTTAATATTTTGATTTTATTGGCTTGTTTAAATTTCGTATAGATATGGTACCGCATTGTTCCCCATATGAAGCTTATATAAGTGAAGAGATTTTTTACTAGACATGTCGAACAGTGACTCGGACAACTTTGTCATAGAAGAAAGATCGTGATCAGAGGAGCATAGAGAAAGAAAGCAACGTCAATACACGGATATATTATATCTTATGTATTGTTGATAGATACATTGATGAATAAATGAAATATAATTTTGTTATGTTTTGTTTTATTTATGTAAATTATTGAATCAGAATAATTAATTAAATGATTTTATTTTTTGTTAATTATAAATTATTGTTTATAGTTTCGGTTTTAATTCAATTTAATATAAAAATATTAAATTATTTAATTAAATATTTTGAAAAAAAAAATTCTGAAAATAGTTTCAGAATGAAAAAAGCTAGGGAATTATCTATTGCTAATTTAGCTAAGGAATTTTCCCTTGCTAATTTAGCTAGAGAATTTTCCTTTGCTAATTTAGCTAGAGAAATTATTATTTTAGCTAGAGATATTACCATCACTAAAATTTTAGCTAGGGACTATTTCCCTCGCTAATTTTTAGCGACGAGAACTTTAGATTAGGAAAGCTTCTGTCAACATATAAGTTTAGCGACTAGAAAAGCCTCAGTTAGCTAAGGAATTTTCCCTTGATAATTTAGCTAGGGAATTTTCACTTACTAATTTAGCTAGGAAAATTAATATTAAATATATTTCATTCGGTTATATATTTAAAGAGAAGGATCAGTAGATACTATTTTGAAGGATAAAATGTAGGAAATAAAAGAAGTGAATGATGAGATGAAAGAAGTTAAGAATGCAATGCAAAAGCAGATATCTTATATAGAGTCATAGTTAATGGACTTAACGTAGCAGATAGCATACTAACTTCTAGCAGAGAAACCATGTAGGAGAAGCAAGCACAAATGCACTAGCTAATGATGAAGATGATGATTTAGTATTAAATGATTATATACTTAGTAATCTTTTTGTTTTAACTATGTAACTATTGTATCAGAATAATTTCTAAATTGTTTATACTTTTTGTTAATTATAAAAAATGGGTTATAGTATATGTTTTTATTCAATTTAATATAAATATTTAAAAATATGTAATCAAATTTTTTGTAAAAAATTAAATTGTGAAAATATATTTGGAATGAAAATGGCTAGGGAATTTTCCCTCCATAATTTAGATAGGGAAGTTTCTATATATATTCAGGAGAAAAATATTAATTACTAGTCTTAATTATGATCAAAAAATTAAGGAAAAAATATAATTAGCTAGGGATTTCTGTAATTCAAAATTTGCTAGGGAAGTTTTTTTCCTTTAATATTTTGTGATGAGCACTTTAGCTTTGGATAATTTACATCATAAATCCATTGCTATTCTATTTTAACGAGAGAATTTCTTATAATAATTAAGGAAATATCCCTAGTTATTTTGGCTTTTTTTGTAATGCTATATGTCTATTTGTCTATTCATCTACCTATCTATCTATTTATCTTTCTATTTATCTGTCTATTTATCTAACTGCCTATCTGCATATCTACCTAATTGTCTAACTAACTAATTATCTATCTGTCTACATGTCTATCTATCTATTTATCTATCTATCTATAGATTTGTTGAAATGTCTATTTATATATTTTTTTATCTATCTATCTATCTATCTAACTATCTATCTATCTATTTATCTGTATGTCAATCTTTCTACCTATTTATCTATCTATCTATCAATTTGACTATATTTCTATCTTTAAATATCTCTATCTGACTATCTATTAATTTGTATATCTCTATCTATCTATCTTCTTTCTTTCATTCCGTATATCTATCTGTTATCTATCTAATGTCTATCTATCTATCTGTCTATCTATCTTTCTTTCTATCTGGTAATATTTTTATCTATCTATCTATCATTTTATCATCTATCTATCTATTATATTATCATCTATATACTTGCCTATCTATCTCGTTCTCAATCAATCTATCTATTTATCTGTAAATCTAAATAACTATCCATCTGTCTATCTATCAATCTGTCTATCTATATATATGTCTATCTATCTGTCTGTCTATCTATCTACTATCTCTATGATGTCTATATCTTTATCTTTCTATATACCTATCTTTTTATCTATTGATTTGTCTATCTCAATCTATCTGACAATTTGTATATAAGTTTTTCTATCTATTTATCTATCTATCAATCTATCTATCAGTATCTATCTATTTGTGTATAGGTATATCATTCTAATTATCTATCTATCTATCTAAATATCTCTATCTATTCATCTATCTATCTATCAGACTATTTAACTAACTTTCTACACTAATAGAAAAACCCCGTATAGTTAGGGATAATTCCCAGCTAAATGAGCATTTTTTAACTAAACGAGATATAGCAATGGATTATTGATGGATCAGTTCCCAATTAAAGTGTTTCTCGCTAAAATTTTAGTGAATGAAAGTGTCCCTGACTAAAATTTAGTGACGAATAATGCCTTTCTAAAAAAATAATTTCCTTCGCTAAATTAGCAAGCTAAATGAGATTTTTCCGTTGCTAAATGAAAATAAAGATGAAAGATTTCACAAGCTAAAGTGCTCATCGCTAAATATTAGCAATGGACATAGTCCGTAGCTAAATAAATTTACCAACTTAAAATATGTTACTAAAATAAAGATATCCCTATCTAAATTAGTTAGGGAAAATTACTTAGCTAAATTAGCAAGTGAATTTTCCCAAGCTTAATTAGCTAGGAAATTTCCCATAGGAAAATTTCCCTAGCTTAATTAGCTAGGAAATTTTTCCTAGCTTAATTAGCTAGAAAATTTTCCCTAGCTAATTTAGCAATGGGAATTTTTTCTAGAAAATTTTGCTAGGGAAAATTTGCTAAATTAGCTAGGGAATTTTACCTATCTATTTTAATTTCAAAACTATTTACAGAATTTAATTTATTTTAAAATTTTTTAATTAAATAATTTAATATTTTTATATTAAATTGATTAAAAACAAAAACTATAAATGATAATTTATAATTAACAAAAAATAAAATCATTTAATAACTTATTATAATACAATAATTTACTTAATTAAAATAAAAAAAATAACAAAATTTTATTACATCATATTCATCAATGTATCTACCGATAGTGCATAAAGTATAATCTATCCATTCATTGATATTACTTTCTCTTCCTCTGTTCCTCCGATCACCATTTTTCTACTGTGACAAAGCTATCCGAGTCATGACACATCATGTCTAGTGAAAAATTCTCACTTATACAAGATTTGTATGGGTAACAATGCGTACCATATTTGTAAGAAATTTAAACTACTCAATCAAATTAAAATAAAAAAAAGTTATGTTTTGATAAGTATATAATACTATAGTATATATGTATATATCATCGTCGTCACCACCATCGTCACCGCTACTACTGCCATCACTGCCATTGCTGCCGCTACTACTACTGCTGATAATAAAATTATGGCGGCCGATGATGCTCGACTGATTAACTTGAGATTGAGCAAATTTTTGATGAGGTGGCGAACTTCTTCTCCTAAAATAGGACCCGATATTCCTCTTGGACCATAATTACACATCACTACACGAGCATCATCATCATCATCATCATTATAAGACATAGTACAATTAAAACTAATCATTGCAGAATTTAGAGCAAAAAAACTTATTTACTCATACGTTCGCTTTGTACCATGTGATAATTGCATATCAATACAATTACTAAGATTTTTAAGACCAACATCTATTTGTCTGGCGGGCCTGGACTAGAAATATCATTCCAAAGCTTTAGAAAATGTTTAATATCCATTGCTTTTATTAATTGCATCTGTGAGCAATGCACGATGATGACGAGACCAGCCTGAGCAATTATATATTCAAAAGTGTGTCTGTGTGTAAATGGGTGTGTGTGTATGACAATATATACATGTCTACAAATAAATATATGCTCCTACTTATGTGCACACTTGTTATACCTACGTATATACTTAGTATATACGTGTGTATATACCAAGTATATTCATACTTAATATACTTAGTATATGTACATATATAGTGCATGTCATGTGCCACATGACTCTCAAAAGAAAGATCAACACATCACAAGAGCTAGCACATGAGGGCCTGTATTGCACTGTCACAACATCTCACTCTGCATGATGAGCAAAAACCTAGTATCATTAACAAATTTCATAGGCTTCAGACTTTAAGAAAACTAATTGACAAATAGAAATATTAAAAAGTTGCCAGGTGAAAATTAGAATAGTACATGCCCAGAAAAATAGAATTTTTTTCTTCCAAAACAAAACAAAAAAAACAACACGTGCCAAAACAAAATAATTTAATCTCTAATGTTTTTGATGTTAATTTAAACACACCATGCTTTCTATCTTATAAACCTAACATACTCTCGAAGATAAATTTTCATTATGTATTTCTTCTTCTGTGTGACATTATACTTGGTCTCTTTGATAGGTTTGGTTGCATTCGGAATGAGGCACTGAAATGCATGTATTTATATTTTTGAACATGATATCAAATTGGGGGAAATAAAAGTGATAATGCAGCTACCACCACCATCATTTCAGCTAACAAGTTGGAGACTGCCCCAAGACACCTGATGTTTTTTTAAAGAACAAAAGTAAAAGTGTTTGGAGTATGCCATCAATATAAGCACTACACTACCTAGACTAGATACAAGTGAAATAAAAAATACAAAAATTAAAATAGTGCAATAAATATAATGAATATTATATATATTCATCACCTCAAACTTAAAAGTAAAAAGAAATTAAGATACTCTAGATAATTCTCATTAAAATCTTTGCCAACAATTGTGATGAGAATGGTTATTGCCTTGCCCAGCACGTACTAAACCCAGAATAACCGAGGTCTGAACTAAGAGAGACAGCCAAGTTCTCTTCAGGGCCTGGCCATGGCACCTTGTCCACCTCACAAAGTCCCAGGCCCTAGACCATGGACCCTTGTGGGCCATGTCCCCTGGACAGTGTGTGCAGGTGGCAAGTGCTGAGTATTATGGCAGCATTATATCAATATATTATACATAACATAGAAGTTTGAATTGTTATGTGTATCTATATATTCACATAATATAATTATTGTGTATTACAATATACAAAATACATACATACTATATTTATAATGTACATACAATGTGTATATATACTCATATTGAATATATACATATACACATTGTATATAGACAGAAATTATTGTGTATATACATGAATACATAATGTAAAATAAAAATATATACATACCTAGTATATAAAAAATTTCAAATTATGAATTTAAAAAATTAAATAACAATAAAAAACTTTTTAATTTAAAATATAATTAATACTGATTAAACTAAAAAATGGTAACATAATCTTTCAAAATAAAACTAAAACATAAAAAATATTACAAATCATTAAGTCATAAAATGTTAAAAATTATAAGATCCTTTCAATCTATCTATTATGATCTATACAACTTTAAATTTTATCATAGTACATCATCAAATATATTTTTTGTACAGTAGGAATTTGATCTTAAAGACTCATCTATGTATTATCTTAATCTTTTATCATAACAAATTTTTGATAATTTTGATTGTAATTTGATTTTCCTATCTAAAATAATATTAACAATAATAAATATGATAGACTTTAATATACAATAAACACAGTAAAGATTAGAAAATCACGAGACATTTTAGATATCATGAAAACAATTTTATATAAGTTTTACAAAGTCAATGCATCTAGATTCTTCATATCCTTTAAAAAAAGTAGAATAATAATTGATGTCTAAGTGTTTTAACAAGTTTTCTTATAGCTCTAACTTATCACGTACCTCTAGCTAATTTGAATTAATTCATATTCATATCTAGAACAATAACTATGATAATAAGTTATTCATTTATAAAAAATGAATATATTCATATCTTAAGATAAAAATGACTTAAGTTTATATATTCCATGAATCAAATAACATTAATACATTATTGTACATCCTGACATATTCAATGTTATATGATGTATTTTGTAAAAAAATGTATATTTAATGAAATCTACATAATAATTTTTTGGGTGTGTTTTGAATCTATTTAGTTTAATGATATCATGTAATTTTTAATAATATATGATATGCTTTCATATGAGCAATATTCACATGATTCTCTTGCTATTACTTGAGAAGGATTGAATATGTTTGGTAGCATTTGATGACAAGTCTATGTTTTTCAATCACATTCAAATTTTATTAATGATACGTCTTTTTATTATTGCATATGATTTTTTTGATCAATTTCAATCATTTTCAATAAATATGTAGCATATGTTACATATTTGTTTATAGTTCATGATTAAATTATATGTGTTGGTCTTACAAAAATAAAACATACATCAAATAATTTGAAATAGAAAATTCATAAGAAATAATGAAAAAAAATAACAATAAAATAAATACAACCTAATAACACTCAAGATATTGAATGATAAAAAAATGAAAAAAACTCTTTTATAATGTGCAAGAGGAAGCTCTCAAATGAAAGAGCAAGCAAGATGAATCTTCACCCACCCATAGTTGACTTTTCCCCACATATCAATGATCTTCAATTTTATTAGTTTGGATTTTTATACAATTGATAATTTTCAATAATATTAAATAATATCAAACATTTGTTTAATGATATATGACTTTAAATGATATATGATTTATTTTGATATATGTTAAAAATTTTTTTATGACACTTGATTTTTTTTTATTATATATTCCAAAACAATTCATTAATATTTGACATCATAAAATCAATCTTACTCCATCAAATAGAAATATCGATATTTTTATATATGTCCACAAATTATTGTTTATTTTGAATACGAGAAAAAAACTTTTGTTACACTTGCTAGTAAAAAGCTAAACAACGTACACTTTTAATAATTTTTAATATGGTATATAAAACTAAAATATGACATGTTGTACTAATTTTTACAAAAATAAAAAAATATTCATAAATAATTGAAGTCATAAAAAGTTATCTTAAAATGATTTGAAAATAAATCACAATATATAAAAAATATAAAAAAATATAAAATGATAAAAA
Source organism: Sapria himalayana (assembly GCA_029783825.1). Taxonomy (NCBI): domain Eukaryota; kingdom Viridiplantae; phylum Streptophyta; class Magnoliopsida; order Malpighiales; family Rafflesiaceae; genus Sapria; species Sapria himalayana. The sequence goes on along the minus strand of JAREIK010011405.1, from coordinate 34,607 downwards.
ATCATGAATATTTATTGCATTTCAAACAAAATTGTTAAAAAAGTTAGATTTTCATGACATTTAATGGAAAACTTTTAGTGTCGATCAAAATATTCTAACAAATATCAAGTAATTATCATTGAAAATATATCAAATAGTATTATCCCACCATCAAATGTATTGGATAATATTCAAGATTCCTTCAATCACCACTTATATTGCAAAACAGCATCATAAAACTAATGAATCTACATTGTTTATATATATATATATTGCAAATTTACTAGCATTTACACACACACACACACACACACACTACACACATCATATGTATATATGCATATGCAATATGTATGCAAATCTATAAATATATAGATATATTGATGTTATTATATATGATGTATATATTTATAGTGGATTTTATAAATGATATACATGTACATATAAATTACATTATGTGATAAAGGCGATATTAAATCATGATTGAATGAAAAAAATAATTACTTACTTGTTTAATTTACAGTATTACATATATTTTTATGTGCTAAGAAGGCAACGACTAGAAAATAAAATATAGAAAGAAAGGACATAATTTGATCCAAAGATCATATCCTGATTATGATTCTAGAAAAATAGAATATATAAAGAGATATTTTAGTAAAATGAAGATTGTTGCTGCCGATAGTCATCTATTAAAATATTTATTTGCTAGATCTTTCTCTATTTGGTTTTTATTAGTAGTGTGTTCATTTTCACTCCCCTTCAAGCATGGAAATGCAACAGAATGAGTGCTAAACTTGTATTGAAAGTCATTAAAAAAGAGGTATTGAAAACTTTCATGAAAATATCAACAATTTTTTAGAGGAAAGATGACGGAGTTAAAAAAGCTGAACATGAAATTTTCATGAATAAAATGGTAGTCAATTTCAATGTATTTGATGCAAGCATGAAAGATATGATTATGTAATAAGTGAATAACAATTTGATTGTCACTAGAGGAGGAGAGGTTGATGTTTGGTTGAATTCTAATGTCATGGAGAAGATATTGGAGTCACATGAGATCAGCAATAGTAGTGACCATAGTGCAATATTATGTTTATGCACTAGAGTGGGAGATGATAGGTTACTTTTTGGAACCAAAATTGATGTATTTTCATGAATAAAATGATAGTTAATTTCAATGTGTTTGATGCAAGCATGAAAAATATGATTATGTAATAAGTGTGAATAACTATTTTGATTATCATGAAGAAAGAGAGGGTGACGTTCGAGTTGAATGGCAATGTCATGAAGAAGATATTGGAGTCACATGAGATTAGTAACAATAGTGACCATGGTGTGATATTATACTTATGCACTAGAATGGAAGATGTTAGGTTACTTATTTGAAGCAAAATTAATGTATTTTGATTCAAGAAAGATGCAAAAACTAAAAGTAATTTGTTGAGTTAAAAGGATGAGTTACCTAATCTACATTACAAAAGGCATTTAAACTAAGTGAAATTTATTATAAATATTTCAAACCACGTTTGAGGGTTTCCTTGATGCAACTAAGTATGTGTTTGATTACATGAAAGTCCATTGTTGGATTTTGAAGTGTTGACTGACTAAGTTTACAGCATAACTATGATTAAGGCGAGTTAATCTGAGACATTGAAGGGACCCACAAAGTCATTGGTAAGTTATAAGATTAGTGAGATGCTCATCATCTAGAAGAGGAGTAGGTTTGTGGACAATGAGGGAATTTGTTTTTGTAGCAACAAGCATGTTTGTTTTAACTAACAGGTCATGTGCATATTTAATTTGATTATAAAAAGAGGCATCAGTAAATTTTTAACCTCTATCCCATAAAATAATTGAGATTGCATAAATAATTCAAAGAGAAAGCATCATTTAGTCAAGTAATGAGGTAAGATATAAAAAAGTGGTCATTACTAATAAGAATTATATCATCAAGATAAACAAGAAAGAGGACAAGATAAGTAAGTGTGATGAATGAATAAAGAGTTATCAGCTTGATTGAATTTAAAACAAAAAAAAAGATTTTCTACAAAAGTTTATCAACTCAAGCACAAGGGGCTTGTTTATGGCCATATATAGACTTATGTAGAAGACATACACAATGCATGTAGATTGTTCTCACAAAACTAGGAGATTATTACATGAAAATCTTCTCAAAGATATAACCAATTAGGAAAATATTCTTGACAATAGAAAGGATGAGATGACTTGTGGTAGCCATGAAGGGCTAAAAGTTTCACCAAAATCAAGTCTAGGAATTTGGGAAAATCTCTTAGCAACTAAACATGCTTTAAAGCAATCAATCATATCATATATTTGAATTGGGTGCAATATACCATTTTTTTGCCAATAACATTAACATTAGAAGGTTTGGACACTAAAGTCCTAAGTGTATTAGCATGAATAGTAGCAAGTTCTTCTTGCATGGAAGGTATGCTGATGGAGAACCTCGAGAGTATTTTTTTAGTGTCTTAGGATAAATGCTACAATAAAGACAATTCTTGAAAGCTATTCATCAAGATTAGAAAAAGTTGTAATGGAAAGATTATGAAAGAAAGATAATTAATTTTTAATTTAGAGAAAACAAATCTTATTGACTATGTGTTGAGAAATGTAATTCTAATTTGATGGTGGATCAAGACATCTATAAAATTTGGGTACAAAATTATATCCTAAGAAAGAACAAGGTACAACCTTTTTTGAAGATTTGTGCATGTTAGAGGTTTTTAAATAAATAATGAAGAGTATACCAAAAACACATAAGATATAGTAACTTGGATGGTAATCAAATAATTTAAAATATTGATAATTATTACCAAAAGAAAATAGATGTAGTCTGTTAATAAGATAAGACATAAGTAGCAATTAAGAAGGTATCAACTAGATTTTAAAGGGACATCAGCATGAAAAACAAGGGTAAAACTTATTTCTACAATATGTCAATATTTTATCTCAGCTAACACCTAATCCATTTTGTTCATGGGTATGTAAATATGATATTTATTTTAACCCATATTGAAGCAAATGATTTGAAAAATTACTTGAAAAAAAAATCATCTCCTCCATCATATTACAAAGTTTTTATCAAAAAGGTTTTCACAAACATTTGAAAATTTAGAAAACATGTGTAAAAATTAGATTTGTAGCTTAAAGGATATAGAGATATATACCGGATAAAATCAACAATAAAAATAACATTGTATAAAATTTATGGGTGGAAAAGAGAAGTATTTTGCCAAATATATCACTGTGAATTTTTCAAGATGAAAACTTATAGTAGTTTTTGATTTATTAAATAAACATTTGTGATAGTTTCCAAGTTGATAATTAGTGCAAGGAATATCCTTAACTATCAAATTGGAAATTGTAATAACCTTTTTATTCTCTTAATTCTTTAAAAAGACATAATTAGGATGCACTAAATGAGCATACCAAATTTTTGAGTATAATATTTGAGATTTTGTAATAATATAAGTTTCACATTTTTCATGTTAAAGGATAAAACGAATTCTTATTTATGATAATTTGTCATTATCTACTATATGAAATCCTTGATAACAAAAATATAAAAAGTTTAATTCAAATAACAAACATTATCATGAATAAGTTGACTAACAGATAATAAATTATTTTTTATCTCAAGAACTATTAAAACATCTTTAAAATTTAATTTATCATTATGAATTTAAAAAGATACATTACCAGTATAGTAAGTAATTAGTAATGCTTCTCTATCTCCAACAAGAATGCGATCATTACCAAATAAGGTTTCAATGTTTTTAATTCAATTCACATTTGAGGATACTTAGCTTTGTGAACAGCTGAATTTTAACTCATAATTTTCCAAGGGAATCCATCTAGGTGAAGATGGCATGCTCAAAGATGTGAATTTTAAATTATTATAACTTAGATTACCTAGAACTTTTTGAGTTATGTGGAACAAAGTTTGAGTAATAATTTGTAATAATTCTTCCTATCCTCCCCCTATTTTTTTACAAATCATACTTTTCGCATATTTAATGCTCCTAGTAGATTGAATAATCTAATCTCATATAATTATAATTGCTTTCCAAAATGATATATCATCTCGAGAGGAGATATTCCAAATATCATATGAGGCAAGATAGTAATGATGGATCCAATGGATCTATAATGAATCCTATTTATTATTGATACACAATAGTTTCTTAATGAAAAAAAAATATCATTCTTTAGGTTGATCAAAGAAGAGCCAACCCTCTGTGAGAAATAGGTTTATAAACCATGCTCCATGAGATCTTGTGCCTATAAATATCTTTCAATGGTTGGGGAGCCCTATAAAAATCTTCTACATAAGTTATCAATGGAAATAACAATAGCATGAGGGATGAGGTGGAGTAAAAACTAGTATCCTCAATTCCTTGGATGATAAAATCCAACAACTCTATCCTTTTTGTGACAAACAATAGTTTTTCAGCCCACAGTTGTATTATAGAAGAAATCTCATGGACTAGAGAAGAATTGTGAAGTGATCAATCTACTTGATGATTATGAAACTCCAATAAATATAAAAGGAAGTTTGATGTGTGAGAAATAAGATTTATTAATGATCAATTCATGGTGCTCATGTTTTATCCCTCCAAATAAAATGTTCAATTTGGAAGGATTACCTTGCAGTCCTAATGGTTCAGAAAATAATTGGACACTATCTAATAAGGAATGAATAGAAGATCATTCTCTTTTTGAAAAAAAAAAGATAAAGATCATCTACATACATAAGATGAGAAATGTATTGTTTAGTATGTTATGGATGGAACAAAAATATAGTATCTAGTGGTATAATTAATTAGTTTTGATAGGTATTCCATAGCAATAAAAAAGATGTGGGGAGATAGTGGATCATCACAAGTCAAACTTTTTCTTTTCTGAAAAATACCCATGCATATGCCCATTTATCATTATGGAATAGCTGGTGGTTGAAATACACAAATAAAAAATATTGATGATCTTGTTTGGGAAGCCTAGTGCATGCAACATCTCAGTTATGAATACCCAATTTACCATGTCAAAGATCTATTTCAGGTCTATCTTAAAACACCTAGGAGATATACCCTTCCTTGTATATCTCCTAAACAGATGTTGAGCAAGAAGAAAATTATTCATTATTAACCTTCCTTAGTATACCAAAGTTTGGTCAATAAAATCATTAGCTATATTACAAGAAGAAATCAATCTATAATCTTTAATAGTAGATGCATGAAAAGATTTAAGTATTAAAACAATAGATGCATGATTGATATGTTCCAAGATTTTGTCATTAATAATAAATGCTTATCATGCAATAGTAACATCTTGTCTAATATAATTTTTTTAGTGTTTACAAAATTTCAAGGAAACCCCATCAGACCCTAGGTTTTTTAAATCTTCAGTATTAAAAAGGGTAAATTTCTATTTTTTTAAAGAAAAAGGATAAATACAATTTCCTATATGTTCAAGGGTAAAGATCATTCCAAACTTGACTACGTCCACCTAGATAAGAGGGAGATTGTATGTAGTCCCAAAAAATATTTTGAATATTATTTGTGAATTTTAATGTCACTCCGCCCAAAGAGCTAGTTGGGTCCCCATTTCCATCGATGATATAGACAATATAATTATTTTACAACCTTGAGTTAATCATGGCATGAAATGCAATGGCCAAAAAAATGATCTGGGCAAATAAATAAGATAAATGTTGGGTTAAGCCAAACTTGGGGTTTTCTAAGAAATTAAAAAATGATTAAATGATAATTAATAAATATTAAATGTTATATGATTATATTGATAAATGTCCAGTGCAAATGAATATGTAAATATATAATTGAGTATTATATGTTAAATAAGAAATTGACCGAACCCGAAAAATTAACTAATAGAAAAAGGGCAAAATATAAATTTGGTAAATGAGGACCTAACGGTCATATATTAATATATTTATATGCCTACGTATGATTATGAGAAACTTCAAATGCGAATAAAATAAAATATGGACTATATAATATTCATATATTTTTATAATATATGAATATATTATGAGAAACTTGTTATATCTAGACATATATAAGATATATAATATATATGTCTAAAAAGTAAAATTAACTCATATTAAACAGACCAACCTATCACTTAACTCTAACTTATTTGAATTAAAAAGTTATCATCTTCAGATACTTCATAATCATAATTTCATTAAAAAAATACTTATTTTCTTAATATTTAAATAAATTTTTTAATTAATCAGAAATTATACTTTTTTATTCTTATAGCTAATTGATTCCTAATCTAAATGTAATATGTTTTTATAGTTATACATATAGTAAGATACAATTATTCATCGTTATATGTTATTATACATATAGTATATATAGTTATAAAAGATATATATATATATATATATATATATATATTTAAACATATAGTTATATATAGATATATTCATATAAGTAATTATATTTAGTTGTACATAAATATATTCAAAGTTATAAACAAATAAACAGATTTACATATATGTATACATAATTACAAATATAGTTATATATAATTATATATAATTATATATAATTTTATATAGTTATACAAATATTAATATATAGGTTTACACATATAGTTTAGTAGCATATATAACAGATGAAGAGTTTTAGATTACTACAAACCTTGCAAATTATTGATTTAATGCAAAAATTGCTAAATTCTACTTCACTGAAAACTTTATCTCATGATTTTGCAAACCTTAATGTCATAAATAAATATAATTCTATAATATTTATGTACATATATACTGATATATATTTACATATACAAATATAGTAGTATATATGTATTCACTAGTATATATGTATTTGCACATATATACTTGTATATATTTATAAGTATATAAATGTACATATATACTTGGTAAATGTGCATATACACTATAGTGTATATGTACATATATACACTATAGTATATATGTACATGTATATACATTTACACTATAGTTTATATGTACAAATATGTACATATATACTTGTAAATACTTATACATATATACCAGTATATATGTATATGTACATACAGTATATGTACATATACACTACAGTGTACATGTACATATATACTCAATCAAGTTCCACGTGTAAAATCACTTGGCTACTCAATGAATGTTTTCATGTAGATAACAAGTGAATAAGCAAAGTACAAACTAGATGATAGATATTATTAAATAGAAATGCATTATAGTCTATTGAAGTTGATAATTTAGCCATGAAAGAAACATAATAGCAAACCTAATATGATAACAAGTTTCAAATTTTATGAATATTTTTTCAGCATTCATTAGTTTAATAAGGAAAAAGAAGGCAGTATGTGATGGCTATCATCCAAATCATACCTGATTTTTTACGCTGGTTTGCATTGATCCATAGCTTTAATACCTCATTTTAAGCAGCAGCAAACTCATGAGATTTATATGATTTCATTAACAACTCATGTAGCTTTCCCCGAGTGTACCCAATGAACTGAGGGTGTAAATTGTTAAATAAATTGGAGCTTATATTATTCTCATAATTTTAGGAACATTGTGATATGATAACAAGTTTTAATTTTATGAATATTTTATCAGCATTAATTAGTTTTATAAGCAAAAAAAAAAGTAACACATGATAACTATCATCAAATCCTACCTGATTTATGATACTATTTTGCATTGATCCATAGCTCCATGTAATTATAAGTAGTTATACATAAATGTATACAAATTTATAAACAATATATAAATTTATATATATGTATAAATAGTTAAAAAAATAATTATATTTAATTATATTTAGTTTTAATTGGTTTTAAAATATTTATATCTAGTTATACACATATAATTGAACATAATGTTGTATGTTGTTATACATGTAATTATAAATATAGTACATGTGGTTATACATATAGTTACACATATAGTTATACTTATATTTATACAAGTAGGTATATATATTTATTCATATTATTTTATATATTTATACATATAGATACGCATAGGTATAGATATAATAAAATACATTTAATATACTAATATATACAAATGTATATTAAATATATATTGTAAATTATATATTTAAATAAAATCATGTATAAAGCTTTTATAGTTATACATATAATAAGATACAATTTTTTATAGTTATATGTTATTATACATATAGTATATATAGATATAAATATTTTTATATAGTTAAACATATCGTTATATATAGATATATTCATACAAATAATTATACATAATTATATAAAGTTATAAATAAATATATAGATTTACATATATGTATACATAGTTACAAATATAATTATATTTAATTATATAAAGTGTTATATAGTTATACAAATATTTATATATAGTTATACAATATTGGTATATAGTTATACAATATAGTTAACATAATGTTATATGTTATTATACATGTAATTATAAATATAGTTAAATGTAGTTATACATATAGCTACACATATAGTTATACTTATATTTATACATGTAGGTATATATATATTTTTTATGTAATTTTATATATGTATACATATAGTTATCTATAGGTATATATATGGTAAAATACACTTTTATATACTAATATATAAAAATGTATATTATATATATGTTGTTAATTATATTTTTAAATATAATAATGTATAATATTTTATAGTTATACATATAGTCAAAGACAATTATTTGTAGTTATATGTTCTCATACCTATGGGATACAATGGAAAAAAGACAAAATAGAAAACAAACAAGTTCAGCATACAACAGATCAGAACAAAGTAAATGTGATCTTGTATTTCAAGTATTGAATATATAAATATAAATACAATTTGAATCTCGTAGAAATAGATGATGTCATCCACATAATAGAACAGAATTCAAGCAAAATAGGCAAAGATTACGTCTACATCCAGATATGTCAACAAAGATTGTCTCATCATGCTAAAATTATTTATGACTTTATGGCAATGTAATTGGAAAGCCAATAAAGACCCTCATAAAGGCCCTCACTAGAGGTAGCACATGTGCTCTGAATGTGCCAATGGCCTTGGTAAAAACAATGAAGTCCTAGCTTGCTAGTAATTTCAGCTGCATTCAATGCATTGGGAAGATCTTGCTTATTGGCAAACACTAGCAAAACTACATCTCGAAGCTTTTCCTCATTTAGCATCCTATGCAACTCATCTTTGGCTTCAACAACTTGATCTCTATCATTTTTGTCCACCACAAATATGAGACTTAGGGTATTTTGGAAGTAATCTTTCCAGAAAGGGTGAATCTTGTCTTGACTCGCAACATCCCACACAGTGAAATTGATATTTTTGTATCCAACCGTCTCTACATTTAAGACAATAGTAGGAATTGTGGTTACAATTTAATCAAGCTTCAACTTTACAGAATGGTTGTCTTACCACCAGCATCAAGACCTAGCATCAAAATCCTCATCTCCTTGTCGGTAAACAGCCTGCTGAATAGCTTTGTGAACCTAAACCCAATTTCTTCCACTAAATCTCAATCCCTTTGTTGTATGGCAATAAAGAGTTATAATGAGAGAAACAAACAATATCAATAGACTTCAAGAGATTGTCACTAGAGAGGGAGGTCCTACTTTACCTAGTTAAGAGTGTCAATTTAGCTAATACACACACAATTATTCATAATTGACGTAAACCCTAATTATATGTTTAATAAAATATTGTAAATATTATTAATTAATAAAATATTAGGTAAAATAATCTAATAGCAAAATTTGTGAACGTATTTTATTAAATATTATATATTAGGCTATGAATTATGAATTATATGTTTTATAATAAATATTGTGTGCAAATATTTGACCCTAATTAATATATGATTTTTTAAAATAAATATCTATCTATCTATTTTTCTATCTATCTAGGAATCTATCGATCTATCTATCTATCTATCTTTCTATCTATATGTCTATCTATCTTTCTATCTATCTATCTAATAATCTATCTATATATCTGTCTATCTATATTTTTATCAATTTATCTATTTATCTATTTATCTATCTATATATCTATCATTTAATCTGTCTTTCAATCTATCTATCATTCTCACTATCAATTTCGCTATTAATCTTTCGTTAAATCTATATATCAATCAATCTTTTAATCTATCTATTATAATGTCTATTAACCTGTCTATCTATATGTCTATAATTCTGTCAATCTTTCAATCTTTATATCTATCTAGCTATCTATCAATATATCTACATATCAATATATCTATATATCTATTTATCTGTCTAACTTTCTATCTATTTATCTACATATCTAAATATCTATCTATCAATCTATATGTGTATATATCTATCAATCAATCTATCTATCTATATATTTGTCTATATATCTATCAATTTATTTAGTTATCTATCTATCTATCTATCTATATATATATATCAATTTTTTTACATATGTCTCTATCTATCAATCTTTCTATCTATCTATTTTTCTTTCTATATATATAATGTCAATCAATCAATCTATATATATATATATAATATATATATATATATATCTATTTATGTGTCTATCTATCTATGTATATGTCTATCTATCTGTCTAACTATATGTCTATTTATATATCTATCTATTAATTTGTCTATATATTTGCTTATCTAACTATCTATCTATATCTGTCTATTTATATTTATGTATGTTTGTCTATCTATCTATCTCTCTGTCAATCTATCTGTATAATTATCTTTTATCTATATATCAATCAATCAATATGTTTGTCTATCTATAGATCTATCTTATCTTTGTATGTATGTATCTATCTTTCGATGTGTTTGTCTGTCTATATATCTATCTATCACTATGACTATCATTATGTCTATCAATCTGACTATCAAATATTTTATCAATCTTTATATCAATTTGTCGATCAATCTGTCAATAAATTTGTATATCAATCTATATATAAATCTATCTATCAATCTATCTATCTATTTGTCTATCTATATATCTATATATTTGTTTATCTAACTTTCTATCTATCTATATGTTTGTCTATCTATCTATCTATGTTTATATCTATTTGTCTATCTATTTTTCAAATAATCTATCTATCTATCTGTCTATATATCTGGCTATTTATCTCTCTATCTATATGCCTTTCTAAATGTCTATCTATCTATTTATCTTTATATCTATCTATCTATCTATCAATTAATCTATCTATCTGTATATCTATAATATATCCATCTATCTATTTGTTTATCTATCTATCTATCTATCTATCTTTATATCCATATATTTATCTGTTTATCAATCAATCTATCTATCTATCTATATTTATATCTATCTATCTATATAGCTCTCTATCTACCTACCTATCTATCCATCTATTTGTCTTTCTAATTATTTATTTATATATCTCTTTATCTGTCTTTCTATATATCTATCTGCCTCTCTATCAATATATCAGTCTATCAGTTTATCAGCCTATTAGTCCATCTATAAATCTGACTATCAATCAATCAATCTATCTATATATTTGTATATCTATGTATCTATCTATAAGTTTATCTATATATTTGTCTATCTGTTATCCTTCTATCTATCTATTTTATGTCAACATATTTATATGTCAATCTATATATCTATGTAACTATCTAACTATTATTGTATCAATTAATTTATATATCTTCTTTCTATTTTTTTATCTCTTAAACTAACTAACTACCTTTCTATTTATCGGCCTATTTGTCAATCATTATATATATAATAAATAAATAAATAAATATATATATATATATATATATATATATATATATATATTTATTTATTTATTTATTTATATATCTATCTATATATCTATCACTCATCCGATCTTATTACCTTTATATTTGTCAGTTTATCTAAATGTCTATCTAAAAAATAGGAAATCAAGTTATTATCAACAATTGGTATTATAGGTTTAGGTTGTGCATTATGATGCACCATTGGGTGAAGTTACTATTGATGATAATAATGAATTGAATAAATAGTAAAAAATGTGTAAACAATATCAGCATGTTAAAAGAGGTATTCTCAATTATCATACACAGTGCTTTGAAAGAATTGTCTTGAAGAATTTATATTTTGTAGATAGTAATGACTGCATTTGAAGGAAAAGTGAAAATAAAAAAAATCTATAGAATGAAATTTGGATTCTTGAAAATATAGATGAAGGATTATATATACTAGATAAAATCTATATCAACCCCTTATGAGGAAGATGATAGAGTGTACGAAGAAAGAAGAGCACATACTAGCACTTGAATTATTCTGAAAAATGATATCTTACAAACTTACTTTCAATATAAAAATTGAGAAGAGCATAGTAAGGCTTACGATGGCTCTTGCTAGTATATATGAAAAACTAATTGATGCTAAAAAAGTGCATATGATGAGGTGTTTTTTCAATCTGAAGTTGACAGAAAGCACATTAGTGACCCAACAACTCAATAAAGTCAACACTATCACAACTCAATTAAGTTGTTTGGAATTGAAGTCAATGATGAAGTATGTGCATTGATACTTCTGTGTTCTCTATCAAAAAATATCATATTACAATTATAGTTGCTCATAGTTCATCAAGAACTAATAAATTGAAATTTGATGATGTTCAAGATTTAATTCTCAGCAAGGAGATTCAACAGTGATAGACAAGTGAAACATCAACCATTTAGAATTATATACAAGTTAATTGAAAGAAATTCAACCAAGAGAAAATGTCAAAGCAAATCAAAACAAGAGGTCTAAATCTAAGAATCATTGTAATTATAATAGCTCAAAGACCATTAAGTATTGAAATTATAGAGAGACAAGTAACTACAAAAATCAATGCAAGTGTTAGTTATTTTATAGCATGGTAAAATGTTTCACAAGTATATGAATTTAACAAGTAATAAATTTAACTCTATGAATATGGATTATCATTTCATAGATATTGATTATTTGGATTAATTATCAAAGTTTTCTTCATTATCTAAGCTTACAATAAGTAATAGTTTCTAGTGTTTACTCAAGTAAATAATTTTATGGTTAGCTTACAATAAGTAAACAATATCAAGTCCATGGGCATACAATTTATGCATACCTACTTCTTGTAAGAATTAAATATCAATATATGTTTAGATGCCAAAATGAAATTTTTCTAATAGACAAAAAACATATAGATTTAGTCTAATTGTTGACTAATAGAAAAATATAATTAACCCTTTATAAATATTTTAAACAGATTGACACAATAAAGTATACTCTCTATCTATCTATTTCAATTAGTAATATTATATCTATTTGTCTATCTTCCTATACATTTAATAGACAAGTAGACTATTAGACAGATAGATAGACTAATAGTCTAATAGATGAATGGAGTGATTGAAAGAAAGAAAGAAAGATGGATGGATGGATAGGTAGACTGATAGATAATTAGACTTTTAGATAGATAGATTTATTGATTGATAGATAGATAGATAAATAGATAGACACATATACTAATAGAATTATATACTAAAAGATTGATAGAAAAATATACTTTGAGATAAATAGACAAATAGAAAGATAAATAGATAGATAGACAGTTAAAGATATAGACATTTAGATCGTTAATGAAATAGATAGATAGATAGATAGTCTAATAGATGAATAAAGTGATAGAAAGAACGACATATAGATAGATAGATAGACTAATTGATAGATAGATAGACAGACAGACTGATAGATAGAAAGATATACTGATAATTAGATAGACATGTTGAAAAATAGATAAATTTAAAAATAAATACATATTCAGTAGGCAAGTAGATAGAAAGATAAATAGAAACATATACAAATATATAGAGCCAAAAATAAATAGATAGGCAAATAGATAGATAGATAGATAGATATATATATATATATATATATATATATATATATATGTAGACAGTTTGATAGACAGATAGATAATATATAGGTAGATATATACATAGGTAGATATATACATAGATAGATAGACACCTAGACCTAGAAAGAAATAGACACATATACACATAGACACATAGACTCATAGACACATAAACATTTCGACACATAGAGACATAGATACATATACACCTAGACACATTGTCACAAGACATAGACATATAGATAGATACCAAGAGAGACATTTAGATAGATAAATAAAGAGCCATATATACATATAAATGGATAAAAAATAGTCAGATAGATAGATAAACAAAAATATAAATAGATAAATAGATATATAGATACACATATTTTCATATAGCTAGATAAATAGATAGATAGATAGATATACAGATTGATAGATAAACAAAAAGGTAGATAGATTCTTAAACAAGTATACATAAAGAGAGGTATATCGACAGATAGATAAATAGTTAAACATATAAAAAGATTGAAAGGTAAAAAGATAGATAGCTAGAGGGATAGACAAATTGTTATTTTGAGAGATACATAGATAGAAAAATAGATAGATATCTCGATATATATATATATATATAGATAGATATTAGATAGATAAACAGACAAATAGACATTTTTACAAATAGAAAGATTGATAGATAGACACATAGATTGACAGATAGATAGACAACAAGATAGGCAGATAGATTGACACACATATAGATATAAAGACAAATTAATAGATACTCATATATATAGTTATACATATAGACAAATACATAACTACAAATAGACAAATAGAAAGATAGTGAGATAGAGAGATAGACAGAAAAACTAATAGAGAAATAGTCATATATAGATAAAAAGAAATATGAATTGACAGGTAGAAAGTTATACAAATTGAAAGTTAGAGATAAATAGATAATAATATAGATATATAGATAGATAGACAGATTAATACATGGATACATAGACATATAGATAAAGAGACAGATATATAGATATATAGGTAGATACATAGATACACAAATATACATATAGATCTTTAGACCGTTAGATGTATAAACAAATATAAAGATAGATAAATAGATAGATAGATCGATATAAAGATAGATATATAGATAGAAACTTAAATAGATAGATAGATAGACTATTATATGTATAGACACATAGATAAATAGACATACAGATAGATAGACAGATAGACAGATAGATAGATAAATAGATATATATATATATATACACACACAAAAATAGAAAGATAAACAGATACATAGATAGATAAAAAATAAAAAATAGACAAATTGATATATAGATAGATATATATATATATATATATATGTAGACAGACAGATAAATAGATACAAAAATAGACATATAGATAGATATCAGATAGATAGATAGATTGATTGACATATAAATTCAATAATAGATAGACAGATAGACAGATATATTGATTAATAGATTGATAAATAGATTGATCAAAAAATAGATATATAATTGGATAGCTAGACATATTAACATATTAGATAGCTAGATAGATAGATATATAGACTATAAAACAAATAGACAGATAAATCGATTTATAGATTGATAGTAAAACATATAGATAGATAGTCAAAAAAAGCAAATATGAGGATAAGCAGATAAAAATATAGACAGTTTAGCATATATATATATATATAGACATATAGTTAGGTAAACATATAGATATAAAGATAGGCTGCTAGATAGATAGATAGTTAGATAGATAAATCATCTAATTGATAAATGGGAAGATAGACAGATGGACAAATAGATAGATAGATTGATAAACAGAAAGTTAGAAAAATAAATATATAGACAGATAGATTGATTGATAGATAGTAGGATAGATAAATAGATTGATAGATTGATAGGTATATATAAAAATTGGTAGATAGATAGATATCCAAATTGAAAAATAAAGACATAGGTTGATAGATAGATAGATAGATAAATAGATAGTTAGTTAAATAAATAGACATATATATAGATAAACAAATAGAGAGATAGATTGATAGAAAGATAGATTTATAGATAGATAGACAAATATCCTAATAAAAAGATAGATACAAAGATAGATAGATACATAGATAGACATAGAGAATTATAAACAGATAGATAGATAGACTGATAGTTTGATTGATAGTTATAGAGTTAGATAGATATATAGTTAGACAAATAGATATATTGAAAAATAGATAAAAAGATAGATAGATAGCCATAGAGATAGAAAATAGATCGATTGATTGATACACACATAGACAAATATAATGATAGACATAAAGATAGATAGATAGATAATAGATAGATAGATACATAGATTGAAAAATAGACTGATAGAAAGATGATTGTATAGATAGATTAATAGATCGATAGATAAATATAAAGATAGACTGATCAACAAATATGTCGATAGGTAAATGTGTAGAAAGGCAGATATATAGATAAACAAATAGTTAGATAAATAGATAGATAGACAGATAGATGGATAGATTGATAGGAGAAAGATATATGGATAGATAAATAGATACATAGATTTACTAATAGTCTGATAGTTCTATTGATAGTTAAAAAGTCAGATTGTTAGGAAAATAAATATATAGACAAATAGACAGATGGACACATAGATAAAAATACAAATAGATATAGAGATAGATGGGTAGATAGATAGATAGACAGATAGATAGATAGACAAATAAACAGATAGACATATAAACATATAGACAAATAGAAAAATTTATTGATAGACAGATAGATAGACATATATATAGTTAGATAGATAGATAGATAGACAAATAGATATATAATTAGAAAGTTAGACATATTAACATATAGACAGCTAGATAGATAAATAGATAGATAGTGTGTTAAAAAAATAGACAGATAGATAGATTTATAGAATGACAAATAAACATATATATAGATAGACAAAAAAGTAGATTGGAGGATAAGTAGATAAAGATATAGATAGTTTGACATATATATATATATATAGATATATAGTCTGATAGATAGATTAAAATATAGTCAGTTAGATAGAGAGATAGATAGATAATCATATAGACAAATATATAGATAGATAAATGGGAAGATAGACAGATAAACAAATATACTGATAGAGAGATAGATTGATAGATGAATAGATAAATAAATAAATAGATAGATAGATAGTAAGATAGACATTTAAATAGATATATAGATAGAAGGATAGATATATAAATTGACAGATAGATAGAATTTTAAATAGACAAATAGACAGATCAGTAGTTATACACTTAGACAAATAGATAGATTGATAGACAATTTGCCAGATAAAAAGACAGATAAAAAGGTAGATAAATAGATACACAAATAGATATATAGAAAGATAGAAAGATAAATAAATAGGTAGATATGTAGATAGACAGAAAGATAGATATATAGATTGATAGATAGATAGATAGTCTGATTGATAAATTGATAGATAGTTAGATAGATAGATAGATAGATAGATTCATAGAAAGTTAAATATAATGACTGATATTCTAATAGTCTAATAAATAGTTAAAGAGTTAGAAAGTTAGATAGTTATACAAATAGATATATTAGATAGATAGGTTGATAGATAGATAGAGAAATATAATTATAGACATATAGACAGAGAAATAAATAAATAGATATATACATAGATAGATAAATAGACTAATAGAAAGAGAAATATATAGATAGAAAGATAGATACATAGACAAATAGAAAAAATAAAGTTAGTTAGATAAAAAATAGGTAGATAGGGAGATGGATATAAATGCAGATATACATACAGATAAATAGTAAAATATATAGATAGATAGATAGTTCGATCGATAACCAAAAAGATAGATATATAGATAGATAGCTAGAAAGATAGATAGATAGATAGATAGATAGACAGATAGATAGACAGATAGATAAATAGATAGATAGAAAGATAGATATAATGATAGATAAATAAATAGACTAATAGAGTGATAGTTCGATTGATAGTTAAATTGTTAGATAGTTAGTAAAATAGATATATAGACAAATAGACAGATAGACATATAAACAAATATGCAAATAGATAGAGAAATAGGTAGACATATAGATAGGTAGATAGATAGATAAATAGTTAGATATGTAGATAAAAAGATATATATATATATATTAACTGAAAGACTGATGACCGAAACAAAAATAGATAGTTAGAAAGATATACAGATAGAAAGATATTTAGTTAGACAATTACAAAGATATAAAAATAAGTAATTAGAGATACAGACAAATAGACAAATAGACAAATAGACAAATAGAAAAATAGATAGATAGATTTATAGATAGACATGAAGATAAATAGATAGTTAAATAGATAGAGAATTAGACAAATAGAGAGAGAAATACATAGATAGATAGAAATATAGACATATAGATAGATAGAAAGATAGACATATAGATAGATAGATAGGAATACAGACAGACAGATAGATAGTTACATAGAAATATAGATAGATAAAAAGATATATAGGTAGATAGACAAATAGAAAAATAGATTTTTATGAGTATGTACATTAGTGGGTGCATATATTTATTTGTAGACATGTATATATTGTCATACATACACTCCCATTCACACACACACACACACACACATGTTTGAATATATAATTGCTAGGGCTGGTCTAGTCATCATCATGCATTGCTTACCAATGTAGGTCATAAAAGTCATGAATATTATACCATTCCCAAACTGTGGCATGAATATATTTCTTATCTAGGCCAGCTTGGTAGACATAGGTTGGTCTTAAATCATTTAGTAATTATATAGATATGCAATTATCACATGGTACAAAGTGTATGTATGAGGAAATGAGTTTTCTTGCTGTAGGCACTACAATGATTGTTTATAATTGTACTATGTCTTAGGATGATGATAATGATGCTCATGTAGTGTCATGTAATTTAATTACATCTCACAAAATTGTATTCAATAGGAAAGAAAAATGTATCATTTCATGATTTTTACTGGCCGCATGTGCCAAGAGGAATATATGGTCCTATTTAGGGAGAAGCAACTCACCGCCACATCAAAAACTTGCTCAATCTAAAAATAAGTTGTTGGTAGGGAAGTTTATCAATCTAGCATCATTTCCAGCCCCACTTTTATTATCAGCAGTAGTAGCTGTAGCGGCAGTGATAGCAGTAGCAGAAGCGGTAGCGGCAGTGACAACAGCAGCGGCGGTGGCGCAGGTAGCAGCAGCGGCGGTGGCGCAGGTAGCAGCAGCGGCAGCTGTGGCTGCAGTAGGGGCAGTGGAACTGGTAATGGCAGTAGTAGTAGCGGTAGTGGCAGCAGCAGCAGTAGGAACAACAGTAGTGGCAGTAGTAGCAGTAGGAGCAGTAGTAGCAGCAGTGGCGGCGGCGGCGGCAATGGCGGCGGTGGCAATGGCGGCGGCAACAGGAGTGGTGGTGGCGGCAGCAGTGGCAGGACAATGGTAGCAGTGGCGTCGGCAGTAGTAGCAGCAGCAAATGCTGTATATACGTACATATACACACACATATATTACTACAGTATTTGTACATATAATACTACAATATTATATGTACATATATACTGAGTATATACGTACATAGTATATATGTACATATAATGTTGTAGTAATATATGATCATATACACTATAGTATATATGAACATATATACTACAGTATTATATATTTATCAAAACATAACTTTTTTTATTTGTTTTTTTGATTTTATTCACTGATTTAAATTTCGTACAGATATGGTACCTCATTGTTCTCCATATGAAGTTTGTATAAGTGAGGGATTTTTTATTAGACATGATGCACCGCGACTCGGACAGCTTTGTAGCAGTAGAAAGATGGTGATCAGAGGAGCTGAGGAAGAGAAAGCAACATGAATGTATTGATATATTATATTTTATGCACTATTAGTAGATACATTGATGAATAAGATGAAATAAAATTTTATTATGTCTTTGTTTTAAATATGTAAGACAATTGTTGCTTAGATTGTAGTTATTCGAAATTATTATTCTAATAATTTATTCATCATTTTGTGTTGCACATTAGCATGGTAGAGTGCTCCATTTTTCTAGGTTCAAGTTTCTTATTTATTTGTTAATGGTTACTACTACAGATGATCAGTCTCTATTTCATCTGCCATTTCTTTGTTAGCTTGTCAGCTCAGTCATGGCAAGGTAGAGCAACCCCCTTGTGGGCCTTGGGACAGGAAGATAGTTCTGGTTGTGGGGGGCAAGATGCGAACTTTGATGTCCCAAGCTTGGCTCGTGGCTCTTCTTCCAGGTTTTTCTTTAATAGTTTTCAGAGATATTTTCTAAAATTTAAATAATCTTCGTATTTCATATTTATGTTGATAGCGAAGTTTTCTGTCATCTTTGTGAAGTATAAATGGGATAATACTAATTTGTTGTAGTTTTGTGTCATCTGAGGTTATGTGATTATATATATGTACATATAATACTGCATTATATACATACGTATATACAGTAGTATATAGTGCATATATGCTGAGTATATACGTACGTATATATCGAGTATATATGCACATATATAATGAGTATATATGTACGTATATATCGAGTACATATATACTCAATATATACATGCATATAAACTTAGTATATACGTGCATATATACTTGGTAAATGCATACGTATAAACTTAGTATATACGTACTATTAACTCAATATATACATACGTATATAATCGGTACATACGTACATATATACTCGGTATATACATACATATATACTCAGTATATACACACATATATGCTGTAGTATATAAGTACGTATATACTAAGTATATGTATGTATATACTACAGTATTTTATGTAAATATATACTTAGTATATACGTTTATTTATACTCAGTATATAAGTGCATATTTACTTTGTATATACATGCATATATACTCAGTATATGTGTGTGTATATACTCGGTATATACGTACATATTTACTGAGTACATACATACATATACTGGGTATATATGTACTATATACCTGGTATATACGTACTATATACTTGGTATATACATACTTTATACTCGATATAAACGTATTATATACTCTATATATACGTACTATATACTCTGTATATATATAAATATATACTCGGTATATACGTACATATATACTTGGTATATACATAAATAATTACTCGGTATATACATACACATATACTCAGTATATATGCACATATATACTCAGTATATACGCACATATATACTGCAGAATATGTACATATAATACTATAGTATTATATGTACATATAATATTGTAGTATTAAATGTACATATATATCGAGTATATATGTACTTAGTATATATGTACATATAATACTGTAGTATATATGTAGATATACTGTAGTTATATATGTAACGAGTGAAATGTTTGTATAAATGTACATAATACTGCAGTATTATATATTTATCAAAATATAATTTTTTTTATTTATATATTTTGATTTTATTGGCTTGTTTAAATTTCATATAGATATGGTACCGCATTGTTCCCCATATGAAGCTTATATATGTGAAGAGATTTTTCACTAGACATGACGAATCATGACTCGGACAGCTTTGTCGTAGCAGAAAGATGGTGATCAGAGGAGCGGATAAAAAGAAAGCAACATCAATGTACGGATAGATTATATTTTATGCATTGTCAGTAGATACATTGATGAATAAAATGAAATACAATTTTGTTATGTTTTTGTTTGATTTATGTAAATTATTGAATCAGAATAATTAATTAAATGATATTATTTTTTGTTAATTATAAATTATTGTTTATAGTTTCAGTTTTAATTCAATTTAATATAAAAATATTAAATTATTTAATTAAATATTTTGAAAAATAAAAAAAAATTCTGAAAATAGTTTTGGAATGAAAATAGCTAGGGAATTTTCTATTGCTAATTTAGCGAGGGAATTTTCCCTTGCTAATTTAGCTAGAGAATTTTCCCTTGCTAATTTAGCTAGTTAAATTATTATTTTAGCTAGAGATATTACCGTCACTAAAACTT
Source organism: Sapria himalayana (assembly GCA_029783825.1). Classification (NCBI taxonomy): domain Eukaryota; kingdom Viridiplantae; phylum Streptophyta; class Magnoliopsida; order Malpighiales; family Rafflesiaceae; genus Sapria; species Sapria himalayana. Next base: position 12,581 of record JAREIK010011405.1, on the reverse strand, counting down.
TAGCTAGTGACTATTTCCCTAGATAATTTTTAGTGACGAGCACTTTAGATTAGGAAAACTTCTATCATCATATAAGTTTAGCGACGTGAAGCCCCAGTTAGCTTTGGAATTTTCTCTTGCTAATTTAGCTAGGGAATTTTCACTTACTAATTTAGCTAGGAAAATTAATATTTTAGCTAGGGATATTTCCATCACTAAAATTTTAACTAGGGACTCTTTCCTTCACCAATTTTTAGTGACGAGCACTTTAGATTGGGATGGTTCCATCATTAATCCATCGTTATATCCCATTTAGCGATGAAAAATGCCCATTTAGATAGGGAATTGTCACTAGCTATATGGTATTTTTCTTGTGGTGATCATTCTTTTGACACTTTTGTATCATTTCTTATATTTAAATAAACATCATTTTATGATTATTATATTTATTTAGATATGTGCAAATATTAGATTAATACCTATAGTGATATATTCTACGGAATACAACTCTAAATTATTCCAAGTCAAGTATTAATATTCAAGGGTGATATTAATACATTAAGACTAAAATAAAGGTTTACTAATATAGATTTTAATTTAACACTTGAGTATTTGTTGGAGAAAATATAATGAACTGACCCACTTTGATAATGTTTCTTGGATTGTTAAAAAGTGTCATATACATTCTCATAGTGAATATTAGAATAAATTGTCCATTGACCTGAAGTCACTATAGTTCTTTACATAAGGAGTTGTATACTTTAGTTTTAGTAAATGCCACTTATAACAAGGATGGTTATAGGGTTGTTTACTAAGTATACAATTAATTATTTAGATGGATGTGATTTATGTAGATGGAATTTGTCCATTCTATGTAACAGCATTGATATCAGTTAGCCCCTTGATTGAGTAGGACTCCTAAAATACATGACCATGCTGAAATAAGTCAATATAAGATTATATCTTATTTGTTTAAGTCAATTTACTTAAAGATCAATACACATATAGATTGATGTGTGGATGTAACATTTTAGAAATGTGTGTCATTATTGACACATCCTTGTAATAAATTGCACATCCTTTTAGAAAATTGTGTGAAAAAAAACAAAAGGTTTTATAAAATGGGATAGTTACAACAATAGAAATAACAAAGAAACATTTATGTGGATACCGCTAGAGGCACGGACTTTTGATTGTGCTAGGTTTCAACTGAACCATTCAGAATCAAAAGTATTTTTTCTACACTACAATAAGTAACAGCCTTGTACTTTGTTTAATTATATTCACTTGGATCATTGGTTGTTTCATAGTCTGAAACAAGATTCAGATATGAAATTTACTGGAACCATAACAAGAGAGACATAGAAAGAAAGATATTTATATAAATAGATATATAGATAGATAAATGGATGGATATACAGATAGATATATAGACATAAAAATATGTAGATAGATAAGTAGATAGATAGATAGGTAGATAGGTAGATAGATAGATAGATAAATAAATAAATAGATAGATATATAGATAAATAAATAGACAAGCAGACATGCCAAAATTCAGATATATAAAACAATAGATAGACAAGTAGAAAGATCTATATTCAGATAGAAAGATAGATAGAAAGATAGAAAAATTGACAGATAAACAAATAGACAGATAGACAAATAGACAAACAGATAGATAGAAAGATAGATAAATAAATAGACAGGAAGACATGTCAAAATTCAGATATATAAAATGATAGATAGACAAGTAGAAATATTTATATTCAGATAGAAAGATAGATAGAAAGATAGAAAAATTGACAGATAAACAAATAGACAGATAGACAAATAGACAAATAGATAGATAGAAAGATAGATAAATAGACACATAAACATATAGATGGATAGATAGATAAACAGATAGATAGATAATAAAATATATATATATAAAGATATAGACAGATAGACAGACAAACAGACAGACAGATAGATATATAGATTGTTAGATAAATAGATAGACAAATAGAAATATTGATAGATAGACATATAGAAAGATAGATAGATAGATAGATAAATAGATTGATATATAAACTGATAAAGTGATAGACAAATCGACAAATAGATAGATAGATAGATAGATAGATAGATAGGTAGATAGATAGATTAATTAATTGATTGACATATAGACAAATATGTAGAAAGATATATAAAAAGATAGATAAAAAGATATATATATATATATATATATAACCAGATAGATAAATAGATAGATAGATATAAAGATAGATATACAAAAAGAGAGATAGATAGATATATAGAAAGATATATAGACAGATAGATAGCTAGATAGGTAGGTAGATAGACAAATAGAGAGATAGAGAGAGACAAATAGACAAATCAGTAGAGAGGTAGATAGGTAGATATAAAAATAGATAGATATAAAAATAGATAGATATACAAATAGTAAGATTAGTAGATATGTAGATAGGTAGATAGGAAAATAGATAGATAGATAGATAGTTAGTTAGTTAGATAGACAAATAGACAAATAGATAGATTGGCAGATAGATATATAGATAGATAGATATATATATAGATAGATAGGCAAATAGATAGATAGATAGACATAATGACAAATAGATACATAGATAGATAAACTTATAGACTGATAGAATAATAGACTAATAGATAGAAGGATAGTTAGAAAGATAGATAGATTGATTGATAAATAAATAGATAGATAAACACATAGTATACAGTTAGATAGATAAACAAATAAATAGAAAAAAAGATAGACAGATAGATAGATAGACAAATGGAAAAATATACATATAGGCAGATAGGCAGATAGAGAAATGAATAGATAGAAAGATCAGATAGATAGACAAAAAGTCATATAGACATATAAACAAATAGATAGATATGCAGATAGACAGATGAATAGATATATAGAAAAATAGATAGTCAGATAGATAGATATATAGATAGATAGGCTAATAGACTGATAGATAGAAAGATTTATTGATAGAAAGATAGTTTGATAGTTATCGAGTTAGATAGATAATTAGTTAGATAGATAGATGGTTAGATAGTTAGATAGATTGATAGATAAATACATAGACAGACATACAGAAAGATAGATAGATAGACATATAGAAATTTATAGATATAGATAGATAGACATATAAATAGATAAATAGATAGACAGAGAGATATATAACACATAGAAATATAGATTGATAAATAGACAGACAGACAGATAGATAGATAGATAGATAGATAGATATATAGATAGATAGATAGACAAATAGACATATATATATATATATATATATAGATTAATAAACATATAAACAAATAGAAATATATACATATAAATAGAAAGACAGATAGATAGATAGATAGATAGATAGATAAACATATAAACAAATAAATAGATATAAAGATAGATATAAAGACACATAATTAATAGAAACATAGATTGATAGATTAATAGTCTGATAATTTGATAGATAGATAGATAGATAAATAGATAGGGAGAAAGAGCAATTTGTAGATTATATATACATAGATAGATAGACCAATAGAGAAAAAGTTGATATATTGATAGATAGATAGACATATACACAGAAAGACAGATAGATAGATATATCGAAAGACAAATTGACAGATAGATAGATAGTAAGATAGATAGAAAATTATATAAATATACATATTAATAGACATAAAGATAAATATTTAGATGGATAGATAGATAGAAAAATAGGAAAATATATAAAAAGAACGATAGACAAATAGATAGATATATATGCAAATAGATAGATAGATAGGTAGGCAAATAGATAGATAGATAGACAAATAGGTAGATAGGTAGATAGAAGGATATACAGATATATAGATAGATATATAGATATATATATATATATATATATATATATATATATATATATATATATATATATATATATATATATATATAGTTAGATAGATAATTAGATTAGGAAATAAATAGTTTGGCAAATAGATAGATACACATATAAACATATAGAGACATATATAGATATGCTTATAGATAGAAACATAGTTAGATAATTAGATAGATAGGTAGACAGATAGATAGATAGATATTTAGATAGATAGACAAATAGGCAAATATATAGAAAGAAAGATAGACAAATCGATACATAGATAGAGAGATAGGCAAATAGTTAGATATAAAGATTGGCAAATAAATAGATAGATTGCTAGACAAATAGGTAGATAGGTAGATAGGTAGATAGATAGACAGATGGACAGATAGATAGATATATAGTTAGATATATAATTAGATAGATAAATAAATAGATTGGCAAATAGATAGAAACACATATTAACATATAGATAGATAGATTGATTGATTGATAGAAACATAGTTAGATATTTAGATAGATATGCAAATAGACATACAGAAAGACAGAAAGAAAGATAAATATATAGATAGATAGATATATATATACATAGACAAATAGAAATATTGACAAATAGATAGATAGTCAGAAAGAGAGAGAGAAAGAAAGATACATAGATACAAAGGCATTAGATAGATTGATAGATTGATTTCTACATAAATAGATACACAGATAGATAGATAAAGAGATAGATAGATATATAGATAGATAATTTGATAGATAGATAGATAGATATATTGATTGATAGACAAATATATTAATAGATAGCTAGATATATATATATTGATAAAAAGATAGGCAAATAGATAGATAGATAGAAATATTTATAGTTTGATTGACAGATAAATAGATACACAGATAGATAGATAGATAGATAAATAGTTAAACAAACAGATAGATAGATAGATAGAAATATAAAAAGGTAGATAGATAGACAAATAGGCATATTGACATATATAGAGATGAATAGACAAAAATATAAACTATTACATAAATAGATATATAAATAGATAAAGATATATAGGTTTACAAATAGATAGATAGATAGATTGATTGATATACAAATAGATAGATGGACTGATAGATAGATAGACCGATGATAGATAGATGGACTGATATATAGATAGATAGATAATTAGATGGATAAATAGATAGAAAGATAGATAGATAAAAAAATAAATAAATAGAAAGATAGACATATAGATAGATAGATAGATTGATTGATTGACAGATACACAAATAGATAGATAATTAGATAGATAAAAAGTTAGATAAATAGATAGAAAGATACACCACAAAAAAAATATTGATTTAGCTAGGAAATTTTAGCTAGGGATCAATCCCTAGCTAAATTGCGAGGGATTAGCTAGGGAATAGCAAGAGATTTATGTTTTTTCATTAAAATAAAAATTTGCAATGAATTAGCAATAGATTAGAGATGGATTAGCAGTGGAATAATTTGATAAATTCCACATCAAAAAAATGTGGAATTTAGTAATGGATTAGCGGTGGAATATTTTCGTAAATTCTACTCAAGAAAAATGGGAAATATAGCGATGAAATTAGCGATGGAATTTTTCTAGCTAATAAAATCTGGAAATTAGCGATGGAATTTCCCAAGCTAATAAAATCCGGAATTTAGCGATGGATTTAGTGATAACATTTCTCTAGCTAATTAAATCTGGAATTTAGCGATTGATTTAAAGATAGAATTTTCCTTCCTAATTAATCCATATTTTAGCGATGGATTTAGCGACGGAATTTTTCTATCTAATAAAATCTGGAATTTAGTGATGGATTTAGAGATGAAATTTCCCTACCTAATAAAATCCTTAATTTAGCGGCAGATTTAACGACAGAATTTCCCTATCTAATAAAATCTAGAAATCCGCGATGAATTTAGCGATGAAATTTCCTTACCTAATAAAATTCTTAATTTAGCAATGGATTTAACGACAGAATTTCCATTTATAATAAAATCTAGAAATCAGCGATCAATTTAGCGATAAAGTTTTCCTAGCTAATAAAATCTGGAAATTAGCGATGGATTTAATGACAAAATTTTCCTATCTAAAAAAATATAGAAATTAGCAATAGATTTAGTGATGGAATTTCCCTAGCTATTAAAATTCGGAATTTAGCTATGGATTTAGCGATAGAATTTTCCTAGCTAATTATATCCGTAACATAGCGATAGATTTCATCTATGGAGTTCCCTAGCTAATTACACACTAAACATAGTGATTCCATTTAGCGACGTAATTTCTCTAGCTAATTACATCCCGAAAATATAGCTATGGATTTAGCGAAGAAATTTTCCTTTCTAATTATATACTTAATATAGCGACGGATTTTATCGACAAAATTTTCCTTTCTAATTATATACTTAATATAGTGACGGATTTTATCGACGAAACTTTCCTAGCTAATTATTTCTTGAATATAGTGACTGATTTTAGTGACATAACTTCACTAACTAATAAAATATGAAATATATCGACTGATTTAGCAAGGGAACTTCTCTAGCTAATTAAATCTGAAATATACTGACGAATTTAGTGACTGAACTTCCCTAGCTAATTAAATCCAAAACATAGCGACAAAATTTTCTTAGCCAATATTTAATTATTTAATTTTTTGTAATTTATTATCATCTTAATATTTTATTTAATTTTGTTTATTAAATTATGTTAATTGTCTATAGATGAGCGATCCTTGAAAGTTACATTCTCCTCATAAAATCATAAAAAATGATATTATAAATAAATAATTTAAAAAATATAAAAATACAAAAAAATTATATTAATAAGGACTAACATATCTATTTTTATGATGTATTAATTTTTTAAAAAATAATACATAAATTTTTCTAAAATATTTAATTAAGAAACATAAAAATTTGTATTAAAGTAATATTAAATAATTATTTCAATAAGTATAATAATTTATTTCGATATTTTAAAAATTAAATTAACATACATTAAAATTTCTACTAATATAAATGTAAATTAATTTATTGTATGATAAAATATAAAATATTTTCAAAAATATCAAAATGACAAATAAACTAGTAAATATTATTATGATTATTAGTATAAAAAAATTTTATGATTATAGGAAACATTTTAAAAATATAATTATTACAAAAATTGAAATTTTTGAAATATAATAAAAATATAAATTTTTTCATTAAAGTTAAAAGAAAATAAATTAATATTTAAAAATAAATACATATATGTTTGCCCCTACTAAAATTTATAAGAATTAATATAATTAAGTAATATTTTTTCTATTAGCTTTTAACATTCGGTCTTTATTAAAATAATTTATATAACTTTTTTCAATTATCTTATCAGTTTAAGTTATTTTTTGAATTTTAAAAATTATAAATGATATCAAATAATATGAAATTTTATGCCTTTATAATTATTACATATTATCTTCATAAAAATTAATATGAAGAATTCTTAAAAATTTATAACCATAAAATATAAATTTTTATATATTTTTTAACATAAAGAGTATTTTATAATATTTATGACAGTGACTAGAGGATAAATCATCTTTTAATGTATGCCTTATTATATGAAATTTGTTAATTTTATAGCTATTTGATATTTTTTTTATAAGGATAACATATATTTTATTAAATTGTTTATATATTTATTATTTAATTAATATTATAATAAAAATTGTAAGGTGTATATTTTGAATTTATACCTTGTTACACGCACATTAATTTATTTGAAAAAATTTTGATAGTAAATAAAATAAATGAGTCTTTTTGTATTTTATATATATATATATATATTTATTTATTTATTTATATATATATTTATATTTATATATATATTTATATTTATATTTATATTTATATTATATTATTTATTTAATGTTTTTATAATTAAAAATAAAAATATTTTGGAAATATATATAATTTGTTTATTTTAGAAATATATTTAATGTTTATTTTGTCGAGACTAAGTCCCCCATCTTTCTCTCGACATTTTCAAAGAATAAGCGACGCAACTCATTCGTAGTCCTCTATCCTTCTCTTGACACTGACGCATCATAAACATATTCAAATTAAGTGATAATTTATTATTGATTTGAGGTACTTTTTCTACTGTAATTCTTCATCGAATATCTTAATCCATATTGATTCTATTAATTTTTTTTTCCTAAATTTTTCTTCTTTATCGTATACATTAATTTAATTATACTTATTGTGATACATACCTAATGCATTTGTGTTGTTTTGGGCAGTAGGTATGCTAATATAAACTAATTTAATTATACTTTTTTTAATACATATTCTGTTAATTTAATTATACTTTTTTTAAATACATATTCTGTTAAATTAATTATACTTGAATTTCTTATATAAACTTAATCGTATATAACACAAAATGGGTGTTTTGTTTTGGGCAGTGTGTATATAACACATAAATATATAAGTGTATTTTATTATATTTATAACTATAAAAATAGTTTACATAAACATAACTATATATAGATATAACACCATATATGTAATATATATATATATATATATATATATATATATATATATATATATATCTATCTATCATAATTTTATATATGATACATTCAATATACATGTCATGTATTTCAGATATAATTAGTATTATACACATAAAATTATATACATATTTTACACAAATAAAGATATATTGACTTTATGATAGGATTTTAATATTATATATTTGAAATTTGTAAGTCATCATTATAAAATACACATCTAATTAATTTGCATTATGAAAATATCTATTATTCCATAATACCTTACCTACCCAATAAGTATAATTATATTAATATCTGTAAACTATATTTTATACATGGCTTTATGTATAAGAAAAAACACACCCTCATTTGAGTGTATTTAATATCTATAAATTTAAAGTATAGCCACATTAATATCTGTTAATGTCTAATTAATATCTGTAAATATTTATTGACCAGTTTTCAATTAGTTCAAATAAAAATGTAATAGGCTTTATGTTTACTGATACTAATTTACAAGACATTTAAATACATTTATATATTTGGCTATATTTTAATTACCATGTTTAATTAAATGCCGCATAGGCTCCCTTATAAATACCCTAGCATTGACTATAAATATGATTCATACTGGATTAAAATATATAAGATATCCAGGTCATCAAACATACATTATTTCCTACATGAATTGATGTCGATGACATTTTGATGGGTTTGAGAAGTTCCACCTATATGGATGAGTAGATCTCACATATTTTATCACCGCTATAGCCATTAACTCATAAATTATATACCCATGTACTTGCTATTGTTTACTTATTATAAACTAACCATAGAATTGTTTACTTGAGTAAACACTATAAAATATTTACTTATTGTAAGCTTAGATAATGAAGAAACTTTGATAATTAATCCAAATAATCAATATCTATGAAATGATAATCCAGATTTATAGAGTTAACTTTATAACTTGTTAAATTCATTAACTTGTGATATATTTTACCGTGCAATAAAATAACTAACACTTACATTGATTTTTGTAGGTCTTTCTCTCTATAATTTCAATACATAATGGTCTTTGAGCTATTATAATTACAATGATTCTTAGATTTAGACCTCTTGTTTTTTGATTTTCTTTGATGTTTTCTCTTAGTTGAATTTATTACAATTACCTTTGTATATAATTCTAAAGAGGTTGATATTTCACTTGTCTATCTCTGTTGAATCTCCTTGCTTAGAATTAGATCATGAACATCATCAAATTTCAATTTATTAGTTCTTGATGAAGAATGCACACCTATAATTGTAATACATTAATTTTTGATAGAGATCATAGAAGTATCAATACACATACTTCATCATTGACTTCAATACCAAACAGACTTAATTGGGTTGTGATTGTGTTGACTTTATTGAGTTATTGGGTCATTGATGTGCTTTCTGTCAACTTTAGATTGAAAAGACACCTCATCGTGTGCACTTTTGTAACATCAATTAGTTTTCGTATATACTAGCAAAAGCCATCGTAAGCCTTACTATGCTCTTCTCATTTTTTATATTGAAAGTAAGTTGGTAAGATATCATATTTCAGATGAATTCAAGTGCTAGTATGTGCTATTCTTTCTTCATAGACTCTATCATCTTCCTCAGAAGGGGTTGATATAGATTTTTCTAGTATATATAATCTTCCATCTATATTTTTAGAATCCAAATTTTGTTCCATTAATTTTTTTTATTTTAACTTTTCCTTCATAAGTAGTCATTACTATCTACAAAATATGAATTCTTCTAGAAAATTCTTGCAAAACACTGTGTATGAGAATTGAGAACACCTCTTTTTACATGCTGATATTGTCTGCAAAAAATTTACTATTTATTAAATTCATTATTATCATCAATAGTAACTTCCCCCAATGGTGCATTATAATTCACAACCTAAACCTCCAATACCAATTGTTGAGAATAACTTGATTTCCTATTTGTTAGATAGACATTTAGATAAACTGAAAAATATAAAGGTAAATAGATAGAATAATTGATAGATAGATGATAGATATAAAGATATATATATATATATAGAAAGATGGACAAATAGGCTGATAAATAGAAAGACAGTTAGATAGTTAGGAAGATAGATAAATAGAAATAAGATATATAGATTAATTGATAGATATAATAGTTAGATAGTTACATAGATATATAGGTCGTCATATAAACATTTCGACATAGAATAGATAGATAGAAGGATAAAAGATAGACAAACATATAAATAAACATATAGATAGATACATAGATATACAAATAGACAGAAAGATATATTGATAGTCAGATTGATAAATAGACTTATAAACTAATAGACTGATAGATTGATAGATAGGTAGATAGATAGATAGATATACAGATAGAGATATAGATAAATTAATAATTAGAAAGATAAATAGATAGATAGATAGATAGGTAGGTATGTAGGTAGAGAGCTATATAGATAGATAGATATAAATATAGATAATAGATAGACATATAAATAGATGTATATAAAGATAGATAGATAAACAGATAGATATATTATAGATAGAAATATAGATAGATTAATTGATAGAAAGATAGATCGATAGATAGATTGACAGATAAATCGGAATAGATATAAGATAGATAGATAGACATTTAGAAAGGTATATAGATAGAGAGATAAAAAGTCATATATAGACAGATATATAGATAGATTATTAGACAGATAGATAGACACATAGATATAAATATAGATAGATAGATATAAAGAGAGATTAATATACATATTTATAGAAAGATAGATAGACATATTGATAGATATATAGATAGATAGATTGATTGATAAATTATATATAGATTGAAATAAAAATTTATTGACAAAATGATCAACAAAATGATAGAGAGATTGATAGACTATTTGATAGACATATTGATAGATATAATGATAGATAGATAAATAAACAGACAACTGATTGAGAGATAGATACATACATACAAAGATAAGATAGATAGATAAATAGATAGACAGACTGATGATATGTGATATATAGATAGATATATAGATAGATATACAAACAGATAGATAGATAGATATATCAATAGATAGTTAGATAAACAATAAATAGATAAAAGATAGATAGTATATAGATAGACAAATAGATAGACATATATAAGACAGATAGATAGCCATTAACTAGATAGATATATCATCTATATTATATATATATATATATACACTCACACAAAGAGATAGATAGATTAATAGATAGATAGATAATATATAAATTGATTGATTGACAGATAGATAATAGATAGATAAATATATAAATAGATAATTAGATAGATATATATATAGATAGATAATTAGATAGATAGATATATAGATTAGAGGTGTCAAACAGGCCGGGCCAACCCGGCCCGGCGCTTTTTTTGAGCACGGGCATGCTTTCGTGCCTGGCTCGGCACGGCACGGCACGACCAGCCAAGCCGAGCTCGAGCGGGCTAGTAAAATTTTTTTTAAAAAAAAAATTTTTAATAATTTTTAAAATTTTTATTTTATTTATATAAATTATTAAATTAAATATAAAATTTTAGATTATGTCTAATATTATATATTTATAATATGAAAAATATTAAAATTTAGTAAAATACCAAAGTTTAAAATTTTTTTATAATGTAATATAAAATTAGTTTAAAATTTATTAGAATTATATAAATAGTTATAAATTTTTAAATGAAAAATTAAAACAAAAAAATAAATAAATCAATACATTTTGTTTAGAAAAATAAAAATTAAAAAAACATAAGCAACTCAAATTAAAAATGACCATTCAGTCATTTGATAATAAATGTCTGAACCAAACAAATTACAGTTTCAACATAAAGTATAAATAAAGCGTACAATCAAAAAAAAAAACAGCGAAATCAAAAAATAGTAGATCATCATTAATCATCAATCGGCATATCATGAGCATCATCAGCCGCAACATCAAGATAAGTATCATATGGATCATCATCATCAACAATCAACTCCTCCGCAATCGTAGTGGATGTGGCTGCAGTCCCTGTCCCAGTCCCAGCTCCAGCACGATAATGGATTGCTATAAAATCCTCCCCAATCCTTCAACAAGCCAATTC
>JAREIK010011404.1:0-28470 GCA_029783825.1 Sapria himalayana | reverse complement strand
ATAGATAGATAGATAGATAGATAGATATAGATAAATAGATAATGTAGAAAGACAATTATAACACATAGATAGAGAGATAGATAGATATATAGATAAATAGATAATAAATATATAGTTAGATAGATAATATATAGATTAATTGAAAGTTTGATAGATTGATTTATAAACAAATTGATTGATAGATTGATAAACAAATTGATATATAATGCCTTAGATAGGCAGATAGATAGATAGATAGATGTACAAATAGATAGATAGATAAATAATTAGATAAACAAATAGATAGATAGATAGATATATAGATAAAATAGATAGATAGATAGATAATATAGATAGATTGATAGATATATAGAAAAATAGATTGACAGATAAATAGACAAATAAATAGATACATAGAAAGATAGAGAGATTGATAGCCAGATAGATTGATAGAAATATAGATAGATACATAGATATAGATTGATAGATAGATATATAGACAGATAGATAGATAAATAGATACATAGTTATACAAATAGATAGAAAAATACATAAATAGAGAGATAGACAAAATATATAAATAGATATATAGATAGATAGATAGTCAAATTTATATATAGACAGATAGACACACACACATATATATATAGGTAGACACATGGATATATATTGATAAATATAGATAGACAGATATATTGGCACATAGATAGACATATAGATAGACAAATAAATAGATATATAAATAAACATATAGATAGACAGATAGATATAAAGATATAGACAGATAGATACATGGATTAATATAAAGAAAGATACACAGACATATATATTATATATATATATATTTTTATTATTATTTATTTATATCGATAGATAGATAGATAGATTGACAGATTGGTAGATAGATAGATAGTCAAATATATAGAGTTAGATATATAGATAGATAGATAGATAGATAAATAGCAAGATAGATAGAGAGATGATATACAAAAAGTGATATAGATAGATAGACACATATATAAATAGACAGATAGATAGATACATACATAGTCAGCTATATAGACAGTCAGTAGATCAGTAGATCAAAATAATTAGTAATTAAGAACTTAGCAAATAGAATGGAGGGTTTTCCTTGAAGTTCGACTTCTAGACTAGGCATGAATCATGATGATATTTTATTTGCATGTCTCACCATTATGTCAATTTTTATGTATAAAATTAATAATTTTTTTCTATCCAGTCAGTAGATCAGAAAATTAAGATTAGAGTCATTGGTCATAAGATTATCTAGCTCTTTGGGATATTATTTGCTCTAAATAAGCTACAACTGCATTTGTCATTTTCTCCTAGTATAAACTCTAATTCTTAAGTAGTCAAATATCCTAATTTTTGGATCATCATGATCAGGAAATAGAATAATTCTGCGTGGTCTATTGAATCATCTAAACTCAAAGTAAATTTTATCTCATTGAAAGTTAGACTCTCTTTAGAGTCAATCTGATTTATACTTTTTGATACATATTATGACTCAATCAGAATATTATCATAATGTAAACCAATAAGTTCAGTTGTACCTAATACATGTCCATGTCACTTTACTAGAGGTCCAATCCAAGTGGGATAACAGAAGTGTACATAAAAGTAATGGATCCAAATATGTTTTATGGATTCTTATTCTTCAGACTCGCTAAAAAATAAATATGCTCAAAAAATAATGTTAGTACTCACTAATATTATATCAAACTCTTATTATAAAATGTGGATCCTTTTTATATACTAAAGTAACTAAGAAAGATTAAACTCAAAATTTTTGGTTTCATCTTATGTTTTATGGAGATATTATGAAAAAATAAATGTTTTTAAAAATTATGAAGAAAGTTAAATGTTGTATCTCTATTATGCATAATCTGATAGAGTATAATGTAAGAAATAATATAAGAGGGTAACTATTTGATGAGTTAATTTTTGGTTGATATATAGATTATCTAAAATATTTCAATTAAATATTTATTCTTTCTTTTTAATAAGCCTATTTTTGTGAAAGATTGTAACATGGGAAGTCTAATGTATGATTTATGATTCAAATAGTAAATTTTATAACAGTTTGATACATATATTTTAATATATGATTATTTTTTAAATATTTGTATAAATTATTTATTTTACTATTTTATAAAATAATGTTTAAAAGTATGATATAAAGTGAAATAGAAATAATTCCTACATGATGCACATGTTTCTTTTTCTTAGTATAAATTCTAAATTATGGGTGGTAAATAATCTAGTTTTCAACTCATGACTAGGAACTATAGTAAATTAATATACTTTTTATTATGTCATCTGGACTCAATGTAAATTACCTTTTCGTGAAAATCTCACTTTATTCAAAGTTGATATGATTTATATTTGCCAGAGCAAATGATGATCCCATACTCATAGGTGGGTAATCATAATTTGAACCAATAAGTTCATATGCAGCTGATGGTGATCCTCTCTAGTCTCTTATAACTGGAAATTTAAGTGGGGTTATAGGGGAATGAGGAAAAATAATGAGTCTGATTAAATCTTTAGATTATTATTCTTCCTGAATTCACTAAAAAATGAGTTTTGCTTTAAAAATATTTCACTCTCTAATATTATTCTAGACATTAATGAAAAATACTTGTACTTTTTTATATACTAAAATAATCAAGAAAAATAAATAAAATAATTAATTTTAGAATCTTTAGAAAACATGCTAAATAATTTTTATATGATACAAAATTTGAAATGACACACAGTCAAAAATGATTGAAGAATAGATAAACACTTACACACACTATCACACACTATCACATACTTGTGCACACACTATCATACACTATCACACACTTGCGCACACACTATCACACACTATCACACACTTGCACACACACTGTCACACACTTGAACATGAATATGTACATATGCGCATGAAATTGAACACATTGTTACACTTTGCACTTTGCACCATCTACATTGATGTAGTTGGCATTGACGTACATCTCAAGCAATGGCCATACGATGGAGAGATGGGAGGGCACACATTATGTGTGCCTTCTTTGGAAAGAGGTATTGTACACGCATGCAATGTTACGCACAGTGCATCTGTGATCGTGATGTTACTATCAACATGCACTTCTCTCTCTACAAAACATAGTATTTGTGCTCTTTGAGGTACTGGCTCTAATAACATGCTGAAAATAAATTCAAAATATCAATACTACCCATGAAAAATAATGTACAATGATGTATCCTTATATAATGGGCAATATGAATTGGGATAGCTCATATGTCGAGTATTCTCATATATAATAAAATAAACAACAAATAAAAAAATTTGTAAAAATATAAACAAATGGTAACTATAACTATTAAAATAATATATATTAAATAAATAATGTCGATTTTGATTATTTTTTAGATATGTGCTCATGTCTGGTATTAGATCTCTCTTTGACATATTTAGTAAGATAATTTTTTTGTCCGTCGGATTTGTGTGAGCAAGTATTCATTCAATCTGATACATTTAGAAGAAAAATAAAAGCTCACTAGAGATAAAATTAGAAAGAAGTTAGGATATTTTATCATATTTATTGATAATTATATAGATTTTACTTGTTTTTTTTTAATTTTAAATTACATTTTTTTATTTTAAATTATATTTTTTTTATTTTCAGTCATTTCATAAAAAGATATAAAATCATCTTAATGAAAATTAAAAAGAAAATATTAGAAGTAATAATGTATTAGATAGTTTTCATACTTTATGTATGAATCTTGAGGTTATATACCAAACTTCATGTACGGATACATCATCATCGAATGAGATTTTAAAAAGGATGAATAGATATTTGATTGAGACAACTCAGATTTTTAATCGAAGTATTTTGAATTAGTCTTCTGGAAATGTATTAATCAAATTTATTTTATCAATTGAATATTTTTTTAATCATTTCTTATTATATGAATTATTAAATCATTTATTTTGGAAAAAGAAATTATTTAATATCTTTCAAAGTATTTTGGTGTGTTTGTTTTGTTCATCTTTTTTTCCTATGACAAGATAAGGTAATACCTAGTACTTTGAGATTTAATTTTCTTGGTTAATCTAGTATCTAAAAAGTATGCTAATAATTATAATCAAAATCTAATTGTGTATTAGTAAATATTGATATTTTTTTAAGTTTGACTCATTTTTAAACAAGCATAGAACAATAGTCCAGATAATATATGTGAGTAAATTAATTTTTAGTCTTTCCTGAGCCTCCAATGAGGTGGGATGATCACTCATCGATTACAATTGAATTTTGTTCACTTAATGATAATATTTATATGAAATCATCCTATTGACAAATAAGTATAGATCAAGTTAACCCTAGAGAGAGTGAAGTTTCACAAGAAAATAAATATCTCTTGAGTCCATACAACTTGGTAATCCTCGAGTCTACTCTATTTATGGCTCATGATGATTTAGAGACTACAAGACTTGATTGTACAAAACATAGAGTTCGTATTGAGAAGGGACATGCATAGCATGTTCAGAGCATCTAAAAGTCTCCAATGTAGCCATGTGTTCTGAACATTAATTCCTATGATATTAGTCTTCTAATCACTCTTCAAAATAAAGTGAAGATTTCTACCCAGCATCATATTGTATAGGTATTTTTGTACTGTGATACTCATGTCTCATTCTCAAATATTATCTCATTTAAGATGATATCATGTCTTATGATTGCCTCTCTAAGATATGTCATAGGTGGGTGTTCATTATGAAAACATATCTAGATGAGGAGATAAATTATCATAAGATAAGATGTATTGTCAGTAGGCTTACTCATATATTTTATATTTTTATTAAAATATTTTTCTCTAAACTTGATAAAATAGTCATCATAGAGATTTTTATTTCTTTGGTGGCCTCCCACAGTTATTTAATTAATCTTAATATAGATATCCAACAGGCCATGTCAAGTGGAATGTCATTTGTTAGGCTTAGTCTTGCCATTGTGTCATGCCTAGCATTACATGGCTCTGAAAATGGCAACCTATTATGGCTTGTCGGCTGCAAGGATCATGTCAGGCCAAACCTTGACATGCTTGCACACAATGCATGCAGCTAACCTAAATTCATTCCAATCTAGCATGTATTCATTTTAGCATAGCATGACTGCATGAATTCATTCTAGACTAGTAGGGGTTCATTATAGGCTAGCTTGATTCATTTTGAGTTGGCCCAGGTTCGATCTAAGCTAGCCCAAGTTCATTCTAGCCTAGCTTGGAATAAGGGTGTCAAATGAGTCGGACGGCCCGGGCATGACCCAGATCAATAGTGCCTGGCCCAGCATGGCACAGTCCAGAACTGTGCCTCAGGCTGAGCCGCCACAAGGCATGGTTTGTGCCCTACTGGGCCAGCATGAGTCGTACCTCGTGTTGGTGCCAACGCATGGTAAACCTTTATGGGCAATTTTATTATTTTTTTTAAATTTGACCACCGCATCACGGGCCGGTCTATTTTTTTAAAAACATTCGGTCACATGATTACTTTTTTTTTGGTTTTCCTCTATTTGTCATTCGGCATGGTGAGCATGACTGTGCACTTTGTCGTGCTTGTCATGCTGCTATGCCTGGCATGGAATGGGATTTTAACCATGTCGTGCATGGCATGACCGTGCTAAGAAAAAGTGGGCATGCCTGCACGGCATGGCCAACTTCACACCACTAGCTGAGATTAATTCCAAGCTAGCTTGGATTCATTCTAGGCCAGCTCGACGTTATTCTAGGATAGCACGAGTTCATTCTAGGCTAACTCGGATTCATTGCATGCTAGAGTTACATGCTAGCCTAGATTTGTTCCAGGCTAGCTTGCATTCTTTCCCAGTTAACTTGGGTTTATTTCAAAATAGCTTGCATTCAATTTAGACTAGAGGTGTTAAATAGGTCATCACATGCTGGAATTACTCATTTTTTCACAACATAGCATGGTGGCGTTGTCCACCAGCCCAGCAAGGCCCGATGAGCACAACAAAGTACACTACCATGCCCGACTGTGTTGAACAGCAATGATGCACAGAAGACAGAAGATTTTAAAGTTTTAAATAATCTAATTTTTTTTTTTGAATTTTAATTAACTTTTGATTTTAAAATTGTTAATATTTTGAAAATTTTGCATTAGTTTATTCATTTTTATTCTAAATAATAAAAGTTAAATCATGATTACTTTCTAGTTAGGAGATAAAATCATAATTTTTTTTAGATTCAATAATTTTGGAAGTAGAAGAGAGAGATTAGAATGAGAGAAAGAATGAAGTTTAAAATACATTTAATCACTCGATATGATATATTTGCCAAAAAGAAGAAGAGGTCTTTGTGATAATCATCATCACATGTTTCAGGCCATTGGATTGGAATTTTTTATCCTGGTGGACTTCTTTGATTCACTGCCCACTGGTTTTCACAGATGACAGATCAGACATTGTTATCACTTAGCACTTAGCACGGTGATTGTAACATGTGTAATAACTTTAACTGATCTGCTTTATTAACTATATGTTAAAATTATCACCATTGATATTAATGTGTTCCATAAACTTAAATGATATTAGATTATCTTTGTTACATTGTAAAAGTTTTTTTTTTGCTTTTTTTTAATTTTTTCTTGTTCTTCTAAAACTTCTCCCTCAATTCTTCCTCAACAAAAACATTAAAAAGGTGAAATTAAAAAATTAGGTTCTTTTTATGTCATCTTTTTTTACTACAAAGAACAAGAAAACAATTCATCACATACACTTGTGGTGTATGTGTGTGTGTGTGTGTGTGCGTGCGTGTGTGCGCATGTGTTTCTTATGAATGTTTTGAAGCTTGAAAATAAACTCAATTCACTTAGGTAGATGTTTTGATGGAAAGAAATATGGATATAATATATATATATAATATATATGCTTACTTACATGCATGCATATGTGTGTGTGTGTGTGTGTGTGTGTGTGTGATTCTCATAGATTTAAGGAGTAATTATGTTTAAATATGAATATAAAGTGCATATACATTTTGTAAGAGTTGTGTTTTACAAAGAGAATATTTTTTAAAATATATATGAAGTGAAAATGTTAACAAATCATTTGGGTAATAATAAATGGGAAAATTATACTTGGTTTGGGAAAATGAATAATTAATGTTTAGTGGTACTAAGTTTAACAAATTTTTTTGTCCCACTCAAACCTATCTCATCTTATCTTTTTGGTCATTTATAAATTTTGAGGGTCTGGGATATAAGAAGGTAAGATACTCATACTAACAATATTGTGTCACAACTAATATAAAAAATTATGTTTATGTATCCCAAATAGGAATTATATTTGTTTTATAAATTAAAAAAATTTATATTTCTTACAACAAATTGAAAAAATAATATCTTGGTGTATTGAAAATAATCAACCTCATTCTATCATTTATCATAATATGTATGTATGTATGTATGTATCTAAAAAAATCAGCAACCCTCTTTTAAAGAAATATATAAAAGAAAGACGTTGGGTAATGGGTTAGATCAGATAAGAATCCAACTTGCTTTTTATAAAAATCAAAAATATTTTATAATTTATATTTCTTATTTTTAATTATATATATATGTATGTATGTATGTATATGTTCTATCTATATATTATTTATATACAATATATGTGGTATGTATATGTATATATATACACTATTGGTCAGATTAAATAGGAATCCAACTTGCATTTTTTATAAAAATCAAAAATATTATTTAATTTTTATTTTCTTATTTTTATATTATACATATAAATAAATCATATATATACAATATATACAATATACATACATAGTTATATATATATATATATATATATATATATATATATATATATATATATGTGTGGGTGTGTATATCTATATATATTGTGTTTGTGTGTGCATATTTATATATATATAATTTATATATACATATATATATATACATAGATCTATATGCATACAGTGTGTGTGTGTGTGTATATGAACAATATATATCAAAAAAATAAAAACCATCCAGAAATGTAATAGGGCATACTTTTCTTTTGATACCTGACTAGAGTTCTTCAAACTGATGAAAAAAATGGAGATGGAATCACAGGCGCTAGCATGGAAAGATTAGTGCACATAGTTTTGTGTTGCGTATGATTATTTCTAAGCAATCACATGAGGTATATGTGAATTGCATTACATGATCAGAATCAAATTAATGGAATGACTTACCGGTAAAAGATGACTGCATTCTGATAAATCTTTTTCTGATCGGCATCACTACCATGCACGTTGTAGGAGAGAAGTTGTCTTCCAGAGGCCTCCTCAAGAATTGAAGCCCATTGGAGTTGGAGTCTAGTGAGGGTTTATAAATATGAGATAAACTACAGAAGCGAACACTGAGCCTCTTGGAGATGCTCTTAAGCTTATGTTAGAGTTGAAATCCATATATTTGTAAACTTCATTTTTTTATACATATATGTATAAAAAATGAACTATATATAACTAAATAAAGAATAAATAATTATATTAACATAAAGACTCATTTTTCAATTCATTTATGTATACATATATGTTAGAGTTGAATTGATAATAAATCTCTTTCTGATATATTTTCAAAGATTTACATATATTTACATAAAGACTCATTTTTTTCAATTCATTTTTTTATGCATAAAGATTCATTTTTCTAATAATTTTAGAATTTACATATAGTTATATATTTTTATACATCTATATTTATTACATATATATATATTTACATATATATATAGATAGCTAAATAAATAATAAATAATTATAATACATAAAGACTCATTTTTTTTTATTTATTATCATAATTTTTTCAACAAAGCTAATGTGTGTGTAGTAAGGTACACATGAAAAATAAACACCTTGCAATTTTTTATTATAAAATTAATTAAACATTAAATATATAAACAACTTCAAAAAATAGATGTTTATCTTTATAACTAGAAAAAAAAAATCAAATGGCGACAAAATTTACAAACTTCATATAACAAGACACACATGAAAAGATGATTGGCTTCAAGCCACACTCCTAAGTGTTATAAAACACTCTTTATGTTAAAAAATATATAAATATATATTTTATTGTTATAAATTTTTAAGAATTCATATTAATTTTTATAAAGATAATATGAAATAATTTTAAAGCCATAAAATTTCATATTATTTGATATCATTTATAATTTTTAAAATTCTAAAAATTACTTAAAGTGAGAAGATAATTAAAAAAATTATAATTTTTATTTTAATAAAGACTATAATAAAAGTTAATAGTAAAAATATTTCTCAATTGTTTAATTATTATAAATTTTAGTAGGGGAAAACATCTATGTAATTATTTTTAAATATTAATTTATTTTCTTTTAAATTTAATAAAAAAATTAAAATTTTTATTATAATTAAAGATTTTCAAATTTTGTATTAATATTTTTTTAAAAGTTTCCTATAATCATAAAATTTTTTTATACATTATAATAATATTAATATTTACTAGTTTATTCGTCAATTCAAATATTTTTGATAATATTTTTTATTTTATCTTACAATGAATTATTTTACATTTATTAGTATAAATTTTAATGTATGTTAACTTAATTTGTAAAATATCGATAAAAATTATTATACTTATTGAATTAATTATTTAATTTTACTTTAATACAAATTATTAAGTTTCTTAATTAACATTTTAAAAAATTTTTTGTATAATTTTTTAAAAAATTAAGATATCGTAAAATAGTTATTTTTGTCCTTATAATATAATTGTTTTTTGTATTTTTATATTTTTTAAATTATTTATTTATAATATCCTTTTTTATAATTTTACGAGGAGAATGTTTCTTTCAAGGACCACTCATCTATAGACCATTAACATGCATTTAATAAACAAAATAAATAAAATATTAAAACTAATAAAAAATTAAAAAAAAATAAATATTAGCTAGTGAAATTCCATCACTAAATTCGTCCATATGTTTTGGATTTATTAGCTAAGGAAGTTCTGTCACTAAATTCTTCGCTATTCCAGATTTAATTATCTAGGGAAGTTTCGTCGCTAAATCCATCGATATATTTATATTTAATTAGCTAGGAATGTTCCATCACTAAATTTATCACAATATTCTGGATGGAATTGGCTAGGGAAATTCTGTCGCTAAAATCTGTCACTATATTCATTATGTAATTAGCTAGAGAAATTCTGTCGCTAAATCTGTCGCTATATTTCGAAATGTAATTAGCTAGGAAAATTTTTTGATAAAATTCGTCGCTATGTTCGAGAAGTAATTAGCTAGGAATTCCGTCACTAAAATCTGCCGCTATATTCCAAATATAATTAGCTAGGAAAATTCCATTGCTAAATCCGTCGCTAAATTCTAGGTTTTATTAGCTAGAAAAATTCCCTCACTAAATCCATTGTTATATTCAGGATTTTATTAGCTAGGAAAAATCCGTGCTAAATCCATTGCTTAATTCCCCGGTTTTCTAAAGTAAAATTTATGAAATATATTTTGTCACTAATCCATCGCTAATCTTTCGCTAAATTCCCCACTTTTTTGAGTGGATTTTATGAAAATATTCTATCGCTAATCCATCGCTAATCCATTGTAAATTCTCCGCTTTTCTTGAGAGGAATTTACAAAAAATATTTCGTTGCTAATCCGTTGCAGATTTTTAATTCAATGAAAAATCATAAATCCCTTGCTATTCCCTAGCTAATCTTTCACAATTTAGGTAGATGTTGATCCCTAGCTAAAATTTTATAGCTAAATGAACATTTTCTTGTAGTGTTACATCTACATGAACATGAACAAAAATATTATTATATTGAAAATTGATAGATATATAGATATAAGTATATATTGACAGCTAGATATACATTTAGATAGTTATATTGATATATGGATAGAAAAATAGATAGATAGTTAGATATAAAGAAAAATAGATAGAAAGATAATAGATGGATAGATAAAAATATAGATAGACATATAGATAGACATATAGATAGACATAGATAGAGATATAGATAGACAGATAGATAGATAGACATATAGATTGATAGTTGATAGAAAGATATATAGACATGTAGATAGATATTAAGATAGATAGAAATATATACACATAGATACACACATATAGATAGAGAGATAGATTGAAAGGTAGATTGACTGATAGATAGATAGATAGAAAAATAGATAAAAAGATAGAGAAAAACATAGATCAATAGATAGATAGACAATTATATAGACAAATAGATAAACAGATAGATTGATAGAGAGATAGATAGATAGAAAGATAGATAAATATATTATAGATAGATCGATAGACAAGTAGATATAGATAGAAAGATTGATCAATAGATATATAGATAGACAGATAGATAGAAAGATAGTTTGACAAATAGAAAGACAAATAGACAGATAGACAAATAGACAAATAAATTGATAGAAAGATAGATAAACATTTATATAGACAGACACACAGAATGATAGATAAATATTTGATACACATATTGATAAACACGTAGATAGATAAATTAATAGTGAGATAGATAGACAAACAGATAGATATACATATAGATATATATATATATATATATATATATATATTCATAGATAGATAGATTGATAGATAAAATGATATTATGATTGATAAACATATTGATAGAATGATTGATTGATAAATTGATAGATATATTGATATACATAATGATATATTGATAGATAGAAAGATTGATAGATATATAGATAGATAAATAGATAGAAAGATAGATAGATAGATAGATAGATAGACAGACATATAGAAAGAAAGAAATAGATAGATAGATAGAGATATAGATATAAATAGATAGATATATTCAGATTGTTAGATAGATTGATAGACATTTTGATATATATAGACATATTGAAAGAAAGATCGATATAAAGAGTATATAGCACGGATTGTTAAACAGATGGTTAGACAGATTGATAGACCGATTTATAGACAGATAGATAGTTAGATAGATAGATAGATGATAGATAAAAAGATAGACAAATAAATGAGCCCGATAGATAGATAGATAGATTATTTTTCAATATATAGATGATAGATAGCTAGATAGATAAACAAATATATAGATAGTTAGATAGGTAAATAGATTGATATATAGATAGGTAGATTAATAGTTGCTAGAAAGATAGATAAAATAGATAGATAGAATAGACAGAAAATTATATAGATAGATATACATATAGATAAACAAGTAGATAGATAGATAATAAATAGATAGATTGACAAACAGATAATAAATAGATAAAAATAAAGATAATCAAATATATAAGTTAGATAGATAGATTGATACAAAGATAGATAGACTATAGATAGATAGATAGATAGAGTCACATATAGATATATAGATAGAATGATAAATAAACAGAATAGACAATCAAATAGATAGATATATAGAAAGATATACAAATAGATAGATAGAATAGACAAATAGATAAAAAGTAGATAAATAGATAGATAGACATATAGATAGACTAATTGATAGACATAAGATAGATAGACAAATAGATGATCTATTTGTCTATTAGATATACAGGCAGGTAGACAAGTAGGAAGACAGTCAGCAGGTAGACAGATAGACACACAAACACATAGATAGATAGACATGTAGATGATAGTTAGAAAGTCAAAGTAAATAATAGAAATATAGATAGATAGGCAAAAAAAAGAAAATAGACATTTAGATAGATAGTTTAATAGACAAATTGATAGACAGATTGTTAGAGAGAGAGATAGATTGATTTATTGATTGATTGATAGATAGATAGTTAAATAAGATATGCACACACATAGATAGATAAAGAGATAGACAAGCAGCCATGTAATAAGTCAGTCAAGCAGGTAGACAGATAGATAGACAAACATACAGATATATAGACATGTAGATAGATAGTCAAAAAGTCAAACAAACAAATTGAAAGATAGATAGACAGACAACAAAAAGACAAATTGATAGACAGATTGATAGAGAGATTAATTGAAAGATTGATACACCACTACAATAATAATCCAAATAGCTTGGGAATTTTCCCTAGCACAATGGGTTATTTTTATCGCTAAAGTGGATATAATGATGGAATAATGATGGAACCTTTCCCAAGCTAAAGTGCTCGTTGCTAAAAAATAACGAGGGAGAGAGTCCCTAGATAAAAAATTTTAGCGACGGAAAATACCCTTGCTAAATTAATAATTTCCCTATCTAATTTTTACCTTAATTTGAAGCTTCAAAAAATTTCCTAACTAAATTAGCAAAAGAAAAATCCCTAGCTAAATTACCAAGGGAAAATTCCCTAGCTTTTTTCATTCAAAAAACTATTTTCACTATTTTATTTTTTTTTCAAAAAATTTAATTAAATAATTTCATGTTTTTATATTAAATTGAGTAAAAACAAAAACTATAAATGATATATTATAATTAACAAAAATTAAAATCAGTTAATATATGATTCTAATACAATTTTTTACATAGTTAAAACAAAAATATAACAAAATTTTATTATATCTTATTTACCGATATATCTAATGATAGTGTATAAAATTAATCTATCCATGAAATTGACATTGCTTTCTCTCCCAACTATTCTGGTCATCATCTTTCTATTTCGACAAAGCTATCCTAGTCGTGGTGCATCATGTCTAGTGAAAAAATCCATTCACTTCTACATGCTTCATATGGGAAACATTGGGTACCATATCTGTATGAAATTTAAATTAGTCAATTAAATTAAAAATAAATAAAGTTATTTTAGATAAATATATAATATTGTAGTATATACATTTATACTGTAGTGTATATATACATATATACTACCATTTCACTAGTTAGATAAATTACTATAGTATATGTACATATACTATAGTATTATATGTGCATTTAAACTGAGTATATATGTACATATATATAAGAGTATTATAAGTACATATATACTCAGTATATATGCACATATAATATTGTAGAATTATATGTACTATATACTATTGTATATATGTAGATATACTGAGTATATATGTACATATAAACTATAGTATTATACGTACATATATATTCATTATATATGTACATATATACCAGTAAATACATACATATGTACTTGGTATATACGTAGATATACTTAGTATATACATATAATATATATATATACTCATATATATTACATATGTACTATAGTATGCATGTAAGTATATACTCCAATATTATATGTATATATATATAATCACATAGCCTCGGATGACACAAAACTACAACAAATTAGTATTACCCCATTTATAATTCACAAAGATGGCACAAAACTTCACTATCATATAAATAAGAAATGCAAAGATTATTTAAATTTAGGAAAATATCTCTGAAAACTCATAGAGGAAAACCTCGAAGATAAGCCACGAGCCAGGCTTGGTGCATCAAAGTTTGCATCTTGCCTCCCCGTAACCAGAACTCTCTCCTGGTCCTAAGGTTTATAAGTGTGTTGCTTTGCCCCACCATGAAGGAGCTGACAAGCTAACAAAAAAACGGGCAGATGAAATAAAGATAGATCGTCATAATGGTAACCATCAACAAAACAATAAGAAACATTAACATTGAAAAATGGAGCACCCTACCATGCTCATGTGCAACACAGGATGATAAAATATTTTTTGCATAATAATTTTGAATAAATACATTCTACGCAACCCTTGTTTTGCATAGTTAAAACAAAAACATAATAAAATTTTATTAAACCTTTTTCATCAATGTATCTAATGACTTTGCATAAAGTATAATCTATCCGTGAAATTGATGTTCCTTTTTCTCCCCCATCTTCTCTGATCACCATCTTTCTGCTGCGACAAAATTATCCTAGATGTGGGGCATCATGTCTTTTGAAAAATCCCTTCACTTCTACAAGCTTCATATAGGGAACATTGTAGTATTATATCTGTACGAAAATTAAACCAGTCAATCAATTCAAATAATAAATAAAAAAAATTTTATTTTGATAAATATATAATACTGTATTATATATGTACATTTATACTATAGTGTATATGTACATATATACTAGCATTTCACTAGTTACATATATTACTATACTATATATCTACATATAATTCTGTAGTATTTTTGTACATTTATTATAATATATATGTAGATATACTGAGTATATATGTACATTATACTATAGTATTTACGTACGTATATACTACGTTATATACGTATATCTATAGTATAAGTACGTATATATGTATATAAGTACGTATATACTGTAGTATATAAGTACGTATATACTGTAGTATATAGTGTATATACTGTAGTATATAAGTACGTATATACTGTAGTATATAAGTACGTATATAGTGTAGTATATAGTACGTATATACTACAGTATATAGTATATATGAACATATATACTCAGTATGTACGTATAAGAGATATACTAGCATTTCTCTTATCTGCACATATAAGAAAAACCTCTCATTGAACCAAGAAACTATTTCAGAGTGCGTCTCTTTTCTAAATCTCATTAACATCCTAACATGTCTGGAACAACAGAGACATTCTAATTCAATGATCAAAGAATGCACATCAGGTTTTCGTGTAATTAAATAATGAGCAATGAAATGTAACTCAACATGACCATGGTACACAAACTCATGAGTGATGGTAGGGTTCGAAGAAGTAAAATAACTAGACCACTGCCTTTTACAATTTCTATCGTTCTTGCAAGAATATTTGGAGTTAAGGCTTCAAAAACCTACACAATTGCAAGGGAAAAAAAGGAGTTATTAGAAGTGATGAGAATCTTAAAAATAGTATCTAAAAAGAAAAGAAAAGTAGAACTCACAAAACACATGCCATAAGTATTTTCTAGAATTCTTTCAAAATCCTTCTACAAGCAAAAGGAAACAACTCTACTTTCAAAAAACAAAGAGAAGGAATCAGTTTTTTCTGGGTCAATCAGTCTCCTCATCATTAACTTTTTAATCTACTTTGCTAGTTTTCTCTTGTGGCATCATCACGCAAGCATCAAATTCAGATGGAATTAAAAATCTAGTCAAATTTCTTAGAGATCATGGCCGCAAATTTAGTATATACATACATATATACTATAATATATATGTACATATATTAGTGCAGTCTATATGTAATATATACTGCACTGTTTTATGTACATATATACCAATATATCTACATATATACAAGTACATATGATACTGAGTATATATGTACATATATACTGTAGTATATATGATACTGAGTATATATGTACATATATACTATAGTATATATATAGAGTATATATGTACATATATACTATAGTATATACATACATATATAGACACATAAATATAATCACATAGCCTCAGATGACAAAAAATGCAACAAATTAGTATTATCCATTTATACTTCATAAAGAAGGCACAAAACTTCAGGGGCTAATCTTTCTAGTTTATCCAGCCATCTCTCATGTATTGTAGTGCAAGAGAAGTGTTGGAGACAATGCATTCATGGGGATTGAATGAATTGTTGGCATTAACCATTAAGTTGTTAAGATCACTTCCTGGTAAGAAGGGATTCATGTCTTGGTCTCCCATGCTATGGATCAGTTGTAGACCAAGATGCCCCTAGAAAAATAGCTTTTAATAGCCATAATTCATCATGTTCAGCCCATCGTCATCCATGAAACTACGAACATGCAAGAGAGGGAGAACAAGCAAAATGAACACATTTAATTGAATTTCATTAGCAATCGTAATGGCTATTAACATTTCAATAGTTTAATTCACAAAATGACTAATAAGTAGTCATATCTGAACAACGACAACGTAGAACTACACGAAATAAGAGTGTCAAGAACAAACTTGCATCTACGTGGGACTAAAATTTTTGTTCGACTCACAACTTCAGAAGCTAACGTACTATTCCTAACACCAAGAGGACCAGCCAAGCCTTTTACATACCTATAATAGGCTAAAACTCTACCCAAAATATTTGAGTATACTCAAACATATTCATAGATATATAAAAATAGTAATTATAGACATGAACAAACAAAAATCTAAGTTGATAGTCATACAACTTCAAAAAATATCTAAAAGATATCCAGAAATGATGTTGAGAGAGAAAGTGTGTGTGAAAAATAAAATGCTTCAGGAATAATGAAGATAATAGAAGCTTGGCCTCCTTTTGATCCAGCAGAGACAGCCAAAGATGGGACCCATGCATAGGAAGGACCATGACAATGTTTGAAGGCTTTGAATCAAAATTTTTTCATGCATCTCACATTAGATGTATAGCAAAGATTCATTATTAGGTTAATTGGCAAAGCAAAGAACAAAACTAGAATAAAAAAATTGATACCTCAAAAAATATATTATTTGTTTTGCTACACATAGACAAAAATCAAAAATAGTTCAAAAATAATTATAATACGAAATCATCCTCATAATTAATTATTGAATGTGTGTTAGCCTCTCTTATGAGATTTTGCAGTTGAATCTTGGAATGCGATTTGTCACGTCAATGCGCTTACTATGACCCATATAAGATATCTACTATTGCATTAAATTCTTAGTTTCTTTCATCTCATCATTCATTTCTTTAATTTCTTGCTTTTCTTCATTCATATGAGTAATCTGCTTATACTTCTCTTCTTTCATTTCCTACATTTCTTCTTTCGAATGAGTAATCTTCTCATCATTCTCTTCTTTCATTTCCTGCATTTCTTTTTTCAAATGAGATATATGCTCATCCTTCTCTTTCATTTCAGTCTCTATAACTTCAAAACATTTATTTGTTTCCATTACTTGTTGTTTGACCACCTCATCCACCTTTGTTGATAGATAAATTAGAAGCACGACTGCTACAATAAAATTCCACTTCCTTCGTGCTGATGCCATACACTCCATTACTTCTTATGACCTCCTATGGTCTCCAAATAGATAGGATCATAGTCAATTAGTTGAAGATCGATAGAACCCTCAACTTGTTGAGAAGCAGCAGTCACACATTCCTCAATTAGTTTCTATGATAAAATAGAAAAAAATAATATTATAGATATACACAAAATAAATTTAATAGTTTGCATTCCAAACAACTTTCAAAATTTACTGTAGTACTATAAAAATTTTATTAATATAATAGATTCTTATAGTAATCATTGGAGACTTGTTATCAACAAACTGACCATCTAATTTCTTCACATGTATCTTTTTGAAAATCTCATAAAAATTGAGATATCGACCAAATTTTTTAGCCTAGAGTATGTATTTATTAAGTCATAAAATAACAAATTATAAAAAATTGTAACAATATTAATAAAACCACGCAAAGATTTTATTTATTTAGACTATTAGGAAAACAACTAAATATATAAACGTTTACAATTATAAATTGTACCAAATCTTGAGCATGCTCAATGCTTGCCTTTGACCCTCCAGTGTGGCGAGACATTTCTGTACCTAGTCTGGCTACCTCAGTTCATCAATATTTGCTAGAAATCTCAGATTTTTTCTTCAAATCTGGCTCCTCCCAATACTTATAGCACTTGGGCTAATCATCCTTGGATATAGAATCCGCCTTTCTTTATCTTCTTCAATTTCTGGACAAAATTAGAATACCATTCAGCATCTTTGCTCTCCCACAATGACTTTATCTTTCCATTAAATTTGGGTAGCCATGTGCACAGATTCTATATATAGAAAAATCACAAAAGAATTTATATTAATAACAATGGCATACTTATTTACTGCTTGAATAATAACTAACATAATAGTTAACTAATTAGATAATTAATTTTCCATGCATTTGTTTCATTATTTTTGCTTGAAAGTCATTAAAATTAGACTCTTTTGTCGATTTAGAAACTTTCTTCCATGAGAATGCTTTAGAATCAATCTTTTTCTTGAAAGACTTTTTAATTATAGCCGAACACTTGTTAGATGGAATAAAACTATAAAAATAAATAAATAACATTGAAAAAAATAAATCATAACTATATATAAAATAAACCACTAACAGAAACATCATAATTTTTTATTCAAGTAATATTTATATATTTCTTACACCTCCAATCCACAATCTCAATTACTAACTTAGCACTGAATGTAGAGGAATGCACAACATTTGATGATGTCGATAGTTTTGTAAATGGGGGAACTATTGGTGAAAATGTGATGTAGAAGATGGTAATATACAAAAAGTGTGTGCAGGAAGGAAAATGGGTGTGTGCTTATATCTGATAAAGCTGATAGTAAAGGTATCAATGATGGTGATGGTGATGGTGATGGAAATGTAGATGGTGATTGTGATGTTGAAGTCTGGATATTGTGGGTATGAGATGGTACTAAATTTGCTACATGGTGTAAAATACTAGATGAATTTGGTCCATTACTACATCCACGTCCACCTCTACCATGACCATGTCCTTTAGGTGCCATTTTTTGTAAAAAAATAAAAACAAAACAAATAATAAAGATGATGAACAACCATGCATTTTAGAATAAAACACATCAATAGATTTTAACAAAATATAGAAAGTCTTTGATAGTTTAATATTATAATATAATTATAATAGTTTAATTATTGGTATCACTATCATCCTCCAATGAATCTTCTGACATTTTGTATGATTCTGATGAAAGTTTCAACTCATTTTCAGATATAAATCGATCATCTTCAATTTCTATTGGGCCACCATTTGAGTCACATAAATTTTCTTGATCTTCATCTACATGCACAGACTCAATATTATATATGTCATCTTCTTGGAATGCCGATACAATAACTAAGTTTGCACTTTTTTGTTGAGATGTTGGTACTTCAAAATTTGATCAAGCTTTAATTTTGCAAATCATCCACCAATCACTCTTATCGTGAGATAAACTCATATATGTATAATAAATATACTTTAGTGGCTTGAACTGCCAAAATAAATGGCTCATATTGATTAAATCTATGTTTATGGTTTACATACACTAGCTTATAATCCGAATGAATCTTTGCACTCACATTTCGTGTATGATAAAACCACTCATACTTTAATATAACAATCCTATTATTTTGGAGTCCGAGATACTCCAACTCAATAACTTCTGTGAGTTGACCATAATAATCAATCTCATTTGTACTATAACTTTAGCCTTTAATACATATAACACTATTAAAGTGGTTATACATATATAGTTATACACATATAGTTAAACAAAATATTATATGTTATTATACATTTAATTATAAATATAGTTTCACGTGATTATACATATAGTTACACATATAGTTATACTTATTTATACAAGTAGGAATATATTTTTTTCATATAATTTTATACATTTATAAATATAGTTCTATATTGGTATTGATATAGTAACATACATTTTTATATACCAATATATAACATGTATATTAAATATATGTTGTAAATTATATATTTAAATATATTTATGTATACAGTTTTTATAGTTATACATATAGTAAGATACAATTATTTATATTTATATGTTGTTATACATATAATATTATAGTTATAAATAGTTATATATAGTTAAACAAATAGTTATATATAGATATATTCATACAAGTAGTTATAAGTAGTTATACATAAATGTATACAAAGTTATAAACAAATATATAGATTTATATATATGTATACATATTTACAAATATAGTTATATTTAATTATATAGAGTTTTATATAGTTATACAAATATTTATATATAGTTATACACATAGAGTTAAACATAATGTTATATGTTGTTATAAATTATAAATATTTTTACATGTGGCTATACATTTAGTTACACATATAGTTATACTTATATTTATACATGTAGGTATATATATTTTTTTCATATTATTTTATATATTTATAGATATAGTTATGTATAGGCATAGATATAGTAAAATACATTTTTATATACTATTATATAAAAATGTTTATTAAATATATGTTGTAAATTACATATTAAAATATAATTATGCACAAAGTTGTTATAGTTATACATATAGTAGATACAATTATTTATAGTTATATGTTATTATACATATGGTATATGTAGTTATAAATAGTTATATATAGCTAAACTATAGTATTATAGATATATTCATACCAAGTGCTTATAAGTAGTCATACATAAATGTATATGAAGTTCTAAACAAATATATAGATTTACATATATGTATACATAGTAACAAATATAGATATATTTAATTATATAGAGTTTTATATAGTATACAACTATTTATATATAGTTATACACATATATTTAAACATAATGTTGTATGTTTTTTTTGGATCAACGCTTCTTAACCTCAATTACTTTCAAACACTATTATGCTAATTTAGAATACAAATCCAATGTGTTCAAGTACATACGTGAGAGGGCATGTACACTTCCAACAAGATATAAACAACTATCATCAATATCTAAAGCCATCTATCCTATCAACAAGAAACAACAAATAAATTAACAGGTTCCATACACATTACTCACACTATTATCAATGAATGAAAATAATAATAGGCTAAAATAGGATGGCAGTCATCTAGCAATTTTTTTTGTATACACTTCTTCAAAAAATGATGTACTTCAAGGTTACCCATCTAGAGTCATGCCATCTTGGCCCTCCAACCAGGAGGATAACCTGAATCTTGGCATCAAATAGGTCAAGCCAAGGTTGCAAATGGATGTTAGTTCTTAAATGGATATTCACTAGGTTTAGCAGGATCATGCATCATCCTGAAATTAACAGGTAAAGGAAATGCGAGAAACTGGTCAGGGATCCCATTGCTGATGGCCAAGTAAAGATGGAAGGGCCATACAATCACTAGGAACAATAGAAATACTTGCAACAAGTGAGGTTGGAATGTGAGTTGATGGCGGCCTAGTAGGCTTTAAAGTAGATGGAATGAGAAGTTCATTGTCCTGTGGGCACCAATTGGCATGTCATCATCATTGTCAAAGAGCTTCTTCTATGGCATTCTGTTCACGAGAACTTGTTTTTCTTTCAAACTTAGCAGTGCATGAACCTTGCATTCGCTAACTTGTTTGTGCGTGGGAATCACTTGAGCAGAGACAACACTACAAGAAAATATCAATTTAGCTAGGAAATTTTAGCTAGTGATCAATCACTAGCTAAATTGTAAGAGATTGCAAGGGAATAGCAAGGGATTTATTATTTTTTTTTGAAAAAAAAATAGCAATGGATTAGCGAGAGAAAATTTTTTGAAAATTCTGCTCAAAAAAAGCGGGATTTTAGTATGGATTTAGAGACGGATTAGTGACGGAAAATTTTCTTAAATTCTGCTTAAAAAAGGGGATTTTAGCGACGGATATTGCGACGGAATATACCTTGCTAATAAAAGCTTGAAATTAGTGATGGAATTATCGAAGGATTTTCCCTAGCTAATTTTAGCGACGGAATTAGTGACGGATTTTCCTTACTAATAAAATCAATGATTTAGTGACCAATTTTTCTTGCTAATAAAATCATGATTTAGCAACAGATTTAGCGATGGATTTTCCCTTGCTAATAAAATCCATGATTTAGCAACGGAATTAGCGACGGAATTAGCGACGGATTTTCCCTTGCTAATAAAATCTATGATTTAGCTACGGATTTAGTGATAGATTTTCCCTTACTAATAAAATCCATGATTTAGAAACATATTTAATGATGGATTTTCTCTTGCTAATAAAATCCATGATTTAGCGATGGATTTTTCCTTGCTAATAAAATCCATGATTTAGCAACAGATTTAGCAAAGGATTTTCCTTGCTAATAAAATCTATGATTTAGCGACAGATTTATCAACGATTTTTCCTTGCTAATAAAATCCATGATTTGGCGATGGATTTAGCGACAGATTTTTCCTTACTAATATAATCCATGATTTAGCAAAGGATTTAGCGACGGATTTTCCCTTGTTAAAAAAATCCATGATTTAACGATGGATTTAGAGAGGGACTATTCCTCGGTAATAAAATCTATATTTTAGCTACTGATTTTGCGAGCGAATATCCCTAATAAAATCCATAAATTAGTGATGGATTTAGTGATGGAATTTCAATAGAAAATAAAATCCTTAATTTTGGGATGGATTTGGGGATGGAATTACCCTAGATTTAGCTATAATTTACTGACAGTATTTCCCTTGCCATTATTTATTATATAATTTTTTTATTTATTATGTATTAAAATTTAATTTAATTTTGTTTATTAAATTTATGTTATTAGTCTATAGATGAGCAATCCTTGAAACACAAATTCTTCTCGTAATATAAACAAAATTGATATTATAAATAATTAATTTAAAATATATAAAAATAATTAAACTAATTATATTAATAAGGACTAAAATAACTATTTTTATGATATTTTAATTTTTTAAAAAATTATACAAATACTTTTTCTAAAATTTTTATTTAGAAATTAAAGAATTTAAATTAAAGTAACATTAAATAATTAATTTATTAAGTATAATAATTTTTTGATAATTTAAAAATTAAATTAACATACATTAAAATTTATACTAATTTAAATGTAAATTAATTCAATGTATGATAAAATAGAAATTATTTTCAAAAATATCTGAATTAATGAATAAACTATTAAATATTAATATTATTATACTATTAAAAAAATTTTATGATTATAGATAACTTTTAAAAAAAAATAATACGAATCTTGAAAATCTTGAAATATAATAAAAATATAATATTTTCAATAAAGTTAAAAGAAAATAAAATAATAATTATAAATAAATATATAGATGTTTAATCCTACTAAAATTTATAAAAATCAAACAATTGAATAATATTTTTACAATTAGCTTTAAATATTAATTTTTTATTTTATATTATCTTTGTAAAAATAAATATGAATTCTTAAAAATTTATCACCATAAAATATAAATTTTTATAGATTTTTTAACATTAAAGTATTTTATAACTTTTAGGCGAGCTAGATGACAAATCATCTTTTCATTCATGTCTTATTATATGAAGTTTGTTAATTTCGTACCTATTTGATATTTTTTTATTGTTTATATATTTATTATTTAATTAATATTATAATAAAAAATTGTAAGGAATTTGTTTTTCATTTGTACCTTGCTACACGTACATTAATTTTGTTGAAAAAATTTTGATAGTAAATAAAATTAATGAATATTTTTTTATTTTATACATATATTGTTTATTTAATGTTTTAATAATTAAAAATATAAATATTATCCTAAAATATACAGTCTCTCTCTCGACTTGACGCATCTCTAACAGAACCGAATTCCTTCTCATTCCACCATTATCTTTCAATGCTGATTAAACAAAAATTTATTCGAGGTTTATGTTTTAATTTGTTATTGATTTGAGGTACATTCATCGATTATCATTGG
Source organism: Sapria himalayana (assembly GCA_029783825.1). NCBI lineage: Eukaryota > Viridiplantae > Streptophyta > Magnoliopsida > Malpighiales > Rafflesiaceae > Sapria > Sapria himalayana. Next base: position 4,003 of record JAREIK010011404.1, on the reverse strand, counting down.
ATTACTTAATCAAAGAGTAAGCATTTTTATTCTATTTTTTTTGTTTCTGAATTTCTTCTTTAATCACCATACAGTATGCTTGGATAATGTATAAAAACTTATACGTATAAATGCTTAATGTATTTGTGATAATGCATTGTCATTGTGTGGATTATGATGCTTGGATACTATTTTTATTCTGATGCGTTCATCAATTATTCATTGTCATTTTCAAATTTCTTCTTTAATCACCATACACACCATGATATAATTCTTGGATACTATTTTTTTTCCAAATTCCTCCTCATTCCTCCTCAATATATAAACAATATATATACTTAGGTTTGCCAAATTTATATCTACAAAAATAGTATACATCAATATTCATGTATATTTTATACATAACTAGTATACATACTTAGGTATGCCGACTTGATATCTACAAAAACAGAATACATCAATATGCATGTGTATTTTAAACATGACTAGCATACATACTTAGGTATGCCGACTTGATATCGACAAAAAATAATTAAAAATGAGTAATGATTGAATTCAAAAATAAAATAAAATTAAATATAATATAATAAATAAATAAAATAAATAAAATAAATAAAATAAATAAAATAAATAAAATAAATAAAAATAAAAAAATAAACAAATAAAACAAATAGAACAAATAGAACAAATAGAACAAATAGAACAAATAGAACAAATAGAACAAATAGAACAAATAGAACAAATAGAACAAATAGAACAAAAAAAAATAGAACAAATAGAACAAATAGAACAAATAGAACAAAAGAACAAATAGAACAAATAGAACAAATAGAACAATAAATAGAACAAATAGAACAAAACATAGAACAAATAGAACAAATAGAACAAATAGAACAAATAGAACAAATAGAACAAATAGAACAAATAGAACAAATAGACAAATAGAACAAATAGAACAAATAGAACAAATAGAACAAATAGAACAAATAGAACAAATAGAACAAATAGAACAAATAGAACAAATAGAACAAATAGAACAAATAGAACAAATAGAACAAATAGAACAATAGAACAATAGAACAAATAGAACAAATAGAACAAATAGAACAACTAGAACAACTAGAACAACTAGAAATAGAACAAAAAGAACAAAAAAACAAATAACAAATAGAACAAATAGAACAAATAGAACAATAGAACAAATAGAACAATAGAACAATAGAACAAATAGAACAAATAGAACAAAACAGAACAATAGAACAAATAGAACAAATAGAACATAGAACAGATAGAACAGATAGAACAATAGAACAGATAGAACATAGAACAATAAACAGATAGAACAGATAGAACAGATAGAACAGATAGAACAGATAGAACATAGAACAGATAGAACAGATAGAACAGATAGAACAAAGAACAAATAGAACAATAGAACAATAGAAAATAGATAGAACAAATAAACAAATAGAACAAATAGAACAAATAAAAAATAGAAAAAATAGAAAAATAGAACAAATAGAAAATAGAATAAATACAATAAATAATAAAAAAAATAAATAAATAAATAAAATAATAAAATAAATAAATAAATAATAAATAAAACAAATAAATAAAATAAATAAATAAATAAATAAATAAATAAAACAAATAAAAAAATAAAACAAATAAAACAAATAAAATAAATAAAATAATAGTTTAGCATGTCAAATTAAATTAAATTGATTATACTCGATTGAATCAGTTTGAACTATTCTACCAACTTTTAGAAAACACACTAATATTCACATGTAATTGAATATAATTGAACAAGTGTTTCTCAATTTACTCTGAAATGTTCTGATGATATGTATTGTTGTGTGCTAGGAACCCCAAATCACATTTATTTATAGGCAAGATTCAAAGTTTTTAAATTTTTGATGCAACATTTAGTATGCCAACACATAGCTTTCACATGTCAAGTCAATCCTTGGTAGGTATACACATCATCATATAACAAGACACTTTCAAGCACTTGGCATTAATGCACGAGAACACATAGTAAGCAATTAATCAATACTTATCACTCATGTAAGCCAAGACATAAAAATCATACATGCTAACACATGCTATTCATACAAGTAAGCATGTGATAAGCTTGTAAGTCAACATATGATATAAAAGTAATTATTCTTATTAATTTTTTCATTGACTTTATTGTAATTTTCCTACATGATTCATTTATATTCTTATGGTTGCACTTATCTTTAACAAAGATTATCATGGTGTGTGTGTGTGGTGTGTGTGTGTGTGGTGTGTGTGTGTGTGTGTGTGTATGTGTGTGTGTGTGTGTATAAAGATTTATATTTATCATGTATCTAACATTTTGTAACTTAAATTTATCTCAAATTATCTCAAATAATAACTTCATATTTATGTTTCTTGAAATAAAACACTTATATTTCTAATAATTTCAATATTCCTTCAAAAGATATCTCTTAGTGTGTGATTCCTTGTGATCTCTCTTGTGTTAGTGATGAGTGGACTTGTTGAATCAAGTTTAGTAATATTAAAATAATGATTTCATATTGATATATAAGATCAACATATAACAATGTGTCATGGACACTCAAGCTAAGATAGTATAAAATATATGAACCTAACTTTTTTGTACATAATTACTATCATGAATAATATTTTTAAAAACAATAGCATGGTAATAAAAATCTGAACCAGCAACTTGGCAGACTGATCGGCAAAAGATGATGAATACTCTAACACTAAATATGAGTCCGATCCTCATAGATGTTGGATATGTTTTCCATGGTGCTATCATTTATCATGTTGTTCAGATGTTGGGACGTGAGTTTTTACCTATTCAATCATGAAGCCTCATAGCTTATATACGAGCCAAATAATAATTTTGGGTTGAGTTGGGAGAAGGGTAGATAGATAAAAAAAGTATAATAATTTATTCTATAACATTTTTTATTTAGATAGAGGATATAAAACTATTAAAAAATATTTAGAAATTTTTAATGTTATAATCCCCACAATGTCATGCAACACAATAGATTTTTTTCTACCAAATAATATTTTATTAACATAGATTTATGATTTTAGCCACAACAATGTAGTTTATTATTACTCTAACAAATTCAACTTCTACCAAATTTATATTAACATAATTTATACCATTAACAAATGTTGATTATGAAGAGTTTGGGTATCTCTGTAAAGTTGATGAATTTCATGTCATACAAGAGTATTCTTCTTATGACAACATTCATTAGGACACCCTTTATTTTGCAGTCTAATAACATCTCTTTTTACACACGGTAATTTTTCTGTGCTCCAATATGTTTATTTTAAACAATTTAAAAATTTAATAAATATGAGGAGTAATTATTAGTTGAACGTTGTAGCTATTAGTTGAGTACCATAACTATTAGTTGTAACCTACAAGCTTTAATCTAAGTTTCATGTTTCACAAATTTGTGGCCAATGAATCTTGTAATAAATAGTAATAAAGAATATAAGAAAATTTGAGAAGTATTATGGAATATATGTATCATTAATGAAACATTAATTTATAGTACTAGCGAATATATGTGAGTACTCTTGTATGTGAGTACTTTTTATAGTTTAATAGATATAAACCTATTTACTAATTAATTTTTAGTCCATAACATATATTATTAAATATTATTTCATATCTTAATAAAATAAATATAAATTATTATAATTTCAATAACATCAATACAATAAATATAAAAAAGTAACATATCATAAAAAATAGCAAAATGAATTATAAAGAGCATTAATAAGTTGTAAATAAAAATAAAAATTCAAACTATTGAGAATTATATTGTATTTTTATATTTTTTTATCTTGAAAAACTGGGATGAGGTGATTCATATAGATTAAGAGTATTTATAGTTTTTATTTTGTATTTAATAGTGAATTTTATTTTATTTAATAAATGATAATGTCATTTTATAATTTTTATTCATAATATTATTTATTGTAAGTTTTTATTTATTTT
>JAREIK010011403.1:0-29135 GCA_029783825.1 Sapria himalayana | reverse complement strand
ATAAAATAGTTTATATTGAATTTATATGATATATAAATATAATAATTATTTTAACTAATATTGAATTCACTTTTGAAAAAAATTTAAAAATTATTATATTTTATAAGGTTATAACCTTTGAAACTATCAAAAAATAATAAAAATAATTTTTTGTTTTTTTATTTTTTAAATAAACTTATAAACTACTAAATGCTTACACAGTTAAATAAGTAAACTCCTAGACCCTGCAATGCCTAAATACAGTAACTATTAAACCGATATATAATACATAATAAATAAAAATCTAATTTTTATTCTATTTTTATAATTTTAAATATTCATTTTAATTATTTATTAGTTTATTTTTATAGAAATATTTATTACAAAATAAATTATGAGTGCGAAAAAAATAATTTAAATAATTTATTTATAATGAAATAATATATCGCCTATTAAAGAAGTAAAATTTAAAAATTAAAATTATTATCCAGTAATATATTTTATTTAATTTTGAATCAATTTTGTTTTGTAAATATTTTTAAATTAATTTCTATCTTTTTATTAATAGTTTATTAATTTAATTTTTGATCATTATTATAATATCTATCAATAAATGTTTATATGAATTTATATTGATATATAAATAGTAATTTTATTATAAATAAAATATTATATTTCCATTTAAAAAAATTTTAAATATATTATATTTCAAGGTTATAACCTATGAAAATGAGAAAAAATTATAAAATTTGTTTATATTTTATTGTTTAAATAAAAACCTATAAACCACAAAATGCCTAAAAACATAAATGCTAAATTTACAAATGACAAAACATCTAAATACTTAAACCATTAAAAAGTATTCATTAATAATAAATCATAAATCTCATTTTAAATTTTATTCAGTATAATTTAAAATTTTTATTTTAATTATTTATCAGTTTATTTTTTTAGAAATATTAATTACAAAATAAATTATTAGTGAGACAAATATAATTAAAATTAAACTGGTATACCCAAAATAATAATTAATAAATCTCATTTTTTTTCATTATAATTTTAATATTCATTTTAATTATTTATTTGTTTATTTTTATATAAATATAATTACAAAATAAATTATGAGTTAGACAAATATAATTTATATAAATTATTTTTAATCAAAAAATATAGATAAACTTTTTAAAATAAAAAAAATCAAAACAAAAACTTATTATATAGTAATATATTTTGCTTTGCTTCTGAATTATTTTAGGTTTTGTATTATATTTTAATTGATATCAATCTTATTAATAATAAATTTTTATTTATTTTTTGATAATTATTAGAATATTTATAGATAAAATTAGTTATATTGAATTTATATTATATATAAATATAATGATTATTATTACTAAATATTGTATTTATTTTGAAAAAAAGTTAAAAATTATTATATTTTCAAAGGTTATAAGCTTAAAAAATGAAAAAAAATAATAAAAATAATTTTTTTGTAATTTCATTTTTTAAATAAAACCTATATATTATTAAATGCTTACTTACTTAAATCAGTAAACTCATAAATCCCGAAACCCATAAATACAAAAACATTTTAACAGCCATATACTACTTAATAAATAATAAACCTCATTTTTATTTCTATTTATTATAATTTTAAATATTCATTTTAATTATTTATAGTTTAATTTTTTAGAAAAATTAATTACAAAATAAATTTCGAGTGAGACAAATATTATTTAAATAATTTATTTTAATAAAAAAAATATAAGTTTATAAAAAAAAGGAAAATATTAAAAATTAAATATTATTATTAGAAATATATTTAGTTTTGATTTAGAATCATTTTGAGTTATGTAAATATATTTTAATTAATATTTATATTATTAATAATAGTTAATTAATTTAATTTTTGATCATTATTATAATATCTATCATTAAATTTATTTATATTGAATTTATATGATATATAATTTGTAGGATTAATATAATTATACATGATATTCACATTTCAAAAAAGTTTAAAAATTATTTTATTTTCAAAGGTTATAACCTTTGAAAATCAGAAAAAATAAAAAAAAAATTTCAAATTTTTATTTGAAAATAAAACCGATAAACCACTAAATGCCTAAAAACATAAATCACTAAAGTCATAAACGAAAAAACCTCTAAATACTTAAAATATTAAACTGGTATACATTAATAATAATTCATAAATCTCATTATAATTTGTATTCAGTATAATTTTAAATTTTTATTTCAAATATTTATTAGTTTATTTTTATAGAAATATTAATTACAAAATAAATTATTAGTGAGACATATCTAATTTAAATTAGACTAGTATACGCAAATAATAAAGATTAAATCTCAATATTATTTTTTTATTATAATTGTAAATATTCATTTTAATTATTTATTTGTTTATTTTTATATAAATATTAATTAAAAATAAATTATGAGTTAGACAAATATAATTTATATAGATTAATTTTCATCAAAAAAATATAGATAAACTTTTTAAAAGAAAAAAATTTCAAAACAACAAATTATTATATAGTAATATATTTTGATTTCTTCTGAATCATTTTAGGATTTTTTTTATATATTAATTGATATTTATCTTATTTATAATAGATTATTAATTTATTTTTTGATCATTATTAGAATATTTATCAATAAAATTGTTTATATTGAATTTATATGATATATAAATATAAAGATTATTATAACTAAATATTGAATTCACATTTGTTAAAAATTTAAAAATTATTATATTTTGAAATGTTATAACCTTTGAAAATATCAAAAAATAATAAAAAATAAATATTTTGTTATTTTAATTTTTAAATAAAACCTATAAACAACTAAATGCATACACTGTTAAAACAGTAAACTTTTAAGGCCCGTAATGCCTAAATACATAAACCATTAAACCGCTATATACTACTTAAAATTAAGAAATCTAATTTTTATTTCAATTTCTTATTATTTTAAATATTCATTTTAATTATTTATAAGTTTATTTTTATAGAAATATTTATTATAAAATAAATTATGAGTGCGACAAATATAATTTAAATAATTTATTTTTAATCAAAAAAAATATATGCTTATAAAAGAAGTAAAAATTTAAAAATTAAAAATTATTATCCAGCAATATTTTTTTACTTAATTTTGAATCAATTTGGGTTTTGTTAATATTTTTAATTAATATTAATCTTATTATTAATAGTTTATTAATTTAATTTTGATCATTATTATAATATCTATCAATAAAATTGTTTATATTGAATTTATATGATTTATAATTATTAAAATTATTATAACTAAATAATGTATTCACAATTCAAAAAATTTTAAATATTATTATATTTTCAAAGGTTGTAACCTATAAAAATGACAAAAAATTTCAAAATTTTTTTATTATTTTATTGTTTAATTTAAACCTATAAACCACTAAAAGCCTAAAAACATAAATCGCTAAACTCCTAAACGACAAAACTTCTAAATATTTAAACTATTAAATTGGTATAGATTAATAATAAATCATAAATTTCATTTTAATTTTTATTAAGTATAATTTTAAATTTTTATTTTAATTATTTATCAGTTTATTTTTATAGAAATATTAACAACAAAATAAATTATTAGTGAGACAGATCTATTTTAAATAATTTATTTTGTTTCAAAAAAAAATATATGCTTATAAAAAGAGGCATGATTTTAAAAACAAAAATTTATTATTTTGTAATATATTTTTTTTTGATTTTGAATCATTTTAGTTTTGGAATTATATTTTAATTTATATCATTCTTAATAATAATAGTTTATTAATTTTTATTCATATTTATTTTAATATCTATTAATAAAATTATTTATATTGAATTTACATTATATATAATTATTAAGAATATTATAACTAAATAATATATTAACATTTAAAAAAAATTAAAAATTATTATATTTTCAAAGGTTATAACGTTCAAAGATTAAAAAAAAATCAAAAAATAATTTTTTTTATTCTTTAAATAAAAACTATAAATCACTAAAGGCCTAAACAATTAAATCACAAAACCCCAAAACACCTAAATACTTAAACCATTAAACTAGTATATTTTGAATAATAAATAATAAATCTCAATTTTATTTGTATTCAATATAATTTTTAATATTCATTTTAATTATTTATTAGTTTATTTTTATATAATTATAAATTAAAAATAAATTATGTAGAAGACAAATATAATTTAAATAATTTACTTTTAATTACATAAAAAATAAACTAATAAAAAGAAGCAAAACATCATAAAAATTATTATTTAGTATTATATTTTACTTTTATTTTTTAATAAATTTACATTTTGCAAATATATTTTAAAACATATCTATCTTATTAATAATAGTTTATTAAAAAATTTATTGATAATTAATATAATATCTATCAATATAATTGTTTATATTGAATTAACATGATATATAATTATTAAGATTATCATAAATAAATATAGTATTCACATATAAAAAAAATTTAAAAATTGTTATATTTTGAAAGGTACCTTCAAAAATGAGAAAAAATAACAATAATAAATTTTTTGTTATATCATTGTTTAAATAAAACTTATAAACCATTAAATATCTAATTACATAAATCTCTAAACTCTTAAACCCCGAAGCTCCTAAATACCTAAACCTTTAAACTCGTAAACCTTAAATATAATTTAAATAATTTATAGAAATAATAATTACAAAATAAATTATGAATGACAAATATATTTTAAATAATATATATTTCATCAAAAAAAAAAATATAAGCATATAAATTGCAAAAACTAAAAAAAAATTATTATTTAGTAATAAATTTTACTTAGATTTTGAATCATTTTAGGTTTTTTAAGTATATTTTAATTTAAATTTATCATATTAATAATAGTTTATTAATTTATTTTTTGATAATTGATATAATATTTATCAATAAAATTGTTTATATGTATTTTAAATTAAATATTGTTATAATAATAATTATTACTAAATATTGTATTTACATTTTTAAAAAATTTTAAAATTATTATATTTTCAAATGTTATGACATTTGAAAATTTGAAAAAATATCCAAAATAAATTTTTTGTTATTTCATTGTTTAAATAAAAGCTATAAACCATTAAATGCCTAAATACTTAAATCAATAACTTCTAAAGCTCGAAAACCCTTAATAAATAAATTTTTTAAACATGTATATCCAAAATAATAAATAATACATTTCATTTTTATTTTTTTTCATTATAATTTTAAATATTGATTTTAATTATTTATTTGTTTATTTTTATATAAATATTAAAGAGAAAATAAATTATTAGTTAAAAAAATATAATTTATATAAATTATTTTTCAACAAAAAAATATAGAAAAACTTATTAAAAGAAGAAAAAAATTAAATACAAAAAATTATTATCTAGTAATATATTTTACTTTGTTTCAGAATCATTTTAGGTTTTGTAATTATATTTTAATAGATATCTAAACTTATTAATAATAGATTATTAATTTATTCTTTGATCATTATTAGAATATTTATCAATAAAAATATTTATATTAATTTATATGATATATAAATTTTATAATTATTATAACTAAATATTATATTCACTTTTGAAAAAAATTTGAAAATACTTATATTTTCAAAGATTATAACCTTTGAAAAGTGAAAAAACAAAAAAAATATTTTTTTTTTATTTCATTGTTTAAATAAAACCTATAAATCACTAAATGCCTAAACACTTAAATCACTAAACTACAAAATCTCGATACCCCTATATAGATAATCATTTAAACGGGTATCCTCTAAATAATAATTATAAATCTAATTTTTATTTGTTTTCGTATTAATTTAAAAAATTCATTTTGATTGTTTAGTTTTTTATTTATATATATATATTAATTATAAAATAAATTATGAGTTAAAAATATAATTTATAAAAATTATTTTTCATCAAAAAATAGATAAGCTTATAAAAATAATAAAAATTTAAAAACAAATAATTATTATTAAGTAATATATTTTGCTTTTCTTTTGAATCATTTTTGGTTTTGATATTATATTTTAAGTAATATCAATCTTATTCATAATAGATTTTTAATTTATTTTTTAATAATTATAAGAATATCTATCAATAAAATTGTTATATTGAATTTATATGATATATAATTATTGATGATTATAAATAAATATATATTCACTTTTGAAAAAAATTTGAAAATTATTATATTTTAAAATTTTATAACTTTGAAAATATCAAAAAATTATAAAAATAATTTTTTTTATTATTTTTCTTAAATAAAATCTATAAACCATTAAATGCATACATAGTTAAATCAGTAGACTCCTAAACCCCATAATGCCGAAATACATAAACCATTAAACTGCTACATACTACATAATAATTAATAAATCTAATTTTTATTTCTATTTATTAAAATTTTAAATATTCATTTTAATTATTTATTAGTTTATTTTTTTGGAATACTTATTACAAAATAAAGTATGAGTGAGACAAATATAATTTAATTAATTTATTTTTAATAAAAAAATTATACTATTCTGAAAGAAATAATAATTTAAAATTTAAAAATTATTATCGAGTAATATATTTTACTTTAATTTTGAATCAATTTGGGTTTTGTAAATATTTTTTAATTAATATCTATCTTTTTATTAATAGTTAATTAATTTAATTTTTGATCATTATGATATTGTCTAACAATAAAATTGTTTATATTGAATTTATATGATATATAATTATTAATATTATTATAACTAAATATTGTATTCACATTTCAAAAAATTGTAAATATTATTATATTTTCAAAGGTTATAACCTATAAAAATGATAACAAATTATAGAAAATTTTTTTGTTATTTTATTTTTTTATATAAAACCTATAAACCACTAAAAGCCTAAAAACATAAATAGCTAAACTTCTAATGAAAAAACCTCTAAATACTTAAACTATTAAACTGGTATACATTAATAATAAATCTTAAATCTCATTTTAATTTTTATTCAGTATAATTTTAAATTTGTATTTTAATTTTTTATTAGTTTATTTTTATAGAAATATTAATTACAAAATAAATTATTAGTGAGACGGATCTAATTTAAATTTAACCGGTATCCCTAAATAATAAATAATAAAGAATAAATCTCATTTTTTTTCATTATTATTTTAAATATTTATTTTAATTATTTATTTGTTTCTTTATATATAAATATTAATTACAAAATAAATTATGAGTTAGACAAATATAATTTATATAAATTATTTTTCATTAAAAAAAATAGATATACTTATTAAAAGAATAAAAAATTCAAAAATAAAAAATTATTATAAAGTAATATATTTTTCTTTGCTTCTGAATCATTTTAAGTTTTGTAATTATATTTAAATTAATATCTATCTTATTATAAATGGATTATTAATTTATTTTTTTATTATTATTAGAATATTTATCAATAAAATTGTTTTATATTGAATTATATAATATATAAATATAATCATTAGTATAACTAAATATTGTATTCACATTTGAAAATAATTAAAAATTTTTATATTTACAACGTATATAACCATGAAAATATCAAAAAATAATAAAATTAATTTTATTTTATTTTATTTTTAAATAAAACCTATAAACCACTGAATGCTAGGGGTGGTCATGGGATGGGTCGGGATGGGGTTTACAAATCTCCAGTCCCTTCCCAGAGTTCGAAAATTTTTTTGAAGATCCAGACCTTTCCCATAGATTGAAAATATCGGGACGGGACGAGACCGAGATCGGGGATTTTGGGATGGAGAAATGGTTCCGGGACGGGACAGAGTTCGAACATTTTTTCCATTTATTTTTTTCAAACCGGCCAAGTTAGTTCATGTCGAAACCTTTTGTTGTACCATTTATCATTCCTTAGTTATGTATCTTTCAATCTCAAATTGGACGAATTTTGTTTTGTCAAATAGGCTAAATACCGCAAACGAATTTCATTACCTTTTAAAAGCTTTGATGTGCAGAAAAGGATAGCAATGTTAAATAGAATCGGACCAAGTTGTGTGCTTTATTTGGTTTTTATTTTTTGACATGTGTGGCTTTGTTCAGCCGAGTGAAAGTTAACCATAAGAGCAATACTATATTTTTTAAACAATTACTTAAATATTAAGGAATAGCTAAAGATGACCACAAAAATTGGTAGCATAAATTACTACTTATGTAATTGCTAAATTAGGCAGCTTAATATAACAAAAAATACAACTAATAACAACCATGATAATAATCATTTCAAAGGTCCATCCCGGAACAGCAACGAAAATCAGACCCAATTAATTATCTCTTCTACAACCTACCTTTTCTTCCTCCACTATAGAAGGACAACCAAGATGAAAACGTGTTAATCATGTAGACATAAATTTTCTAAGATGAGAAGGTAATAAAAAAACAAATATTACCTTATAAAATTAATACGACCATTCCAAATTTAGTTGACCAACTATAGTTGGAAAATATTTGGATCTTGTGACCCCACTGAAAATTGTAATGAACCATATATTTATTAAATTGAATGAATAAAATAAGTAAAAGTGAAATTAAAATTTACAAGATTTGTATACTAACCTGATTCATTATCATCATCAAGGTCTTGAACTAATTCTTCAATTTCAATAGATTTGTTTGAGCTTCTCAACCAATCTTGTAGACATATGAGAACTTCAGCTGTGATAGGTATTAAAGAACTCCTAAATTTATCTAAAGTTCTTGCCCCAGTGCTTAAATGTAGATACGTAGGCCCCAGTAGATACTTGGATAGTTAATACATCCCTTGCTACATTTTGCCAATGAATGATACCTAACCTCATTTTACCTTCCACCAGTTTAGAAGATCAAAATCAATTCTATTTTTTTCAAGTTTGTCCTCCAAGTACCTATCCAACTCTTCCAAAGCTCCAACTTCTTGTTCTTTCTCCAATTCAACAAAAAAATCATCAACATAAGTATTACTACCATCAAGAAATCATCATTTTTCTTCAACACAGTAGAGAGAATTCATCTTCATTTAAATCTTTATCATCATCCATTCTCTCATTTACGGCATTTATAACATTTCACCAAATTTTTAGCAAATTCCTCTCTATAATACTAAGTGTACTTAACCTTGAGATATTTGAGCTTATATCTAGGATCCAACACTACTTCTACAAAAAGCATAATATTTATTGACTGAAGAGAACCCCAATCTTTGTTGAATTTATGCCTCATTTTTATACCCATTTCAGACACCATTGTATCCCTACTATTTTTATAAAGCTCAATTTTTTTCAAAATTAGAATAATCTCAAGTAATTAAACACTAGAGATAGAATATTATGAGCTAGAAAATTTACAAGTTACCTCATAAAAAGTTTCCAGAAACGAGCCAAAATTTTGGGATTTATTCAGTCTCTCAGTTGCAACGTTTGAACCAAACTTTTTCAAAAACATTTTGTCTTTGTCATACAACTTATCAAATTCTTTTGATATTTTATATTAGTTTGTAGCATCAAATAAGTTGAATTCCATCTTGTAGTAAATCTAATTGCAATGAAGAATTCATATGTCAAGTTTACTTCTTCAACACATAACTTAAACATATCTAATCTTTTAGTACTTCTCCTCACATATTTCACCACACCTCTAATTTTCTGAATAGCACCCTCAACTACTGCAATGCCATCTGTGACAATTAAGTTTAGGGTATGAGCATAACATCTCATATGAAAATGCCTCACCTCTCAAAGGTACAAGACTTATTTTACAAGCCTTTTTTTCAATTGTTCAACTACAACATCATTATTGATTGATTGTCCACAGTAATGCACATCAATTTCTCAAACCCCTTTCATTCATGCAAAAACTCAATAGCATTTCTAATATTAACTCTAGAATGACTTTTAATTACATGAAGTTCAAAGCCTTTTATGCATATTCCATTGAGAATCAATGAAATAAACAGTCAAACATATATAAGACAAATTTAAATGCTAGTCCAAGTGTCAGTAGTCAATGAAACTATACAACAATGAGATGATATGCTATCAAATAATTTCTTCTTTTCCTTCCCAAACATAAAAAAACAATTCCTCATTATAGAGGGCCTTGATGGAATTTTAAATCGAGGCGCTAACTTCACAAAACTCCTTAAACTCATCCCTCTCAACAAAACAAAAAGGAAATTCATCTTTTATGATCATTTTCACCAAAGCCTCCCTAACTAGTTGTTGATCAATTTCCAACAAGTTAATTTGTTATCCTATGAACTAGTACCTTTAGTGAAACTCAACAAAGATTGTGACTTGTCTTTCCCTTTGTAGCTTCTATTAATTCTTTTTTGTGCGGAAATTTCCTACAAGTCTCTCTCAAGTATTTCCATAAACCCGAAGTACCTTGATCACCTTTTGCCAATTATTCTTTCCTACACCATATACAAGCTGCCCTACTAGTTTCATTTCCCTCTGAATCAACTAATATCTCATAAGTTTCCCAAATCGTAGACTTATACTTTTTAGTAGCTTGAGGTTCAAATGTACCTTGACTTTCTTTTACAATTGGAATTGAAGAACCTGCTGTAACAATAAGAGGTTTCATGAAAGGATGATGATTGGATTTACCAGTACTTTGATCATTTGTGATGTGATCATCTTCAATTTATTGTATTTTTGTTTACCACTGGATTGTGCAATCTACATTGCCATTAATTAATATGATATGTTAAGTATAAATACATATAAATATTTCAAACAAGCAAGCTCTACAAAACTGATTGCAACACATTCAGCCCACTCATTCGGCCCAACTACAACACCACAAACAAAACTCAACAAAACTGACTGAGACACATAATAATAATAATAATATATGACTCAATTCTCATCATAAAAACAAACCAAAAGGCTGGTGGCATCTGGGACACACTAGAAGAAACCAGAAGTGCAGTGGACAAGGGCATGACCTAACTAAACATGGCTGGAACAGCTTGAGGTGGCCTGGAACTCGTCGCAACAACAATAGGTGCATCGGAATTGGAGGCATCTTCATGTATATATATATATATATATATATATATATATATATATATATATATATATATGTAGTATGTATGTATGTATATATTTATTTATTTATTTATTTTGCTGGTTCTAGTATCGGTTTTTTAGGACGGGATGCTTCTCGAGATGGATATTGCTTAAGATCTGGAACTGTCCCAAAAGAAAAAATACGTGACAGAACGAGACAGGAAAAGTCAATGTCAACGTATTTTCTCAGTCCCAATTCTTTCGGGACAAGACTTCGTGTTGGGTCGTGAATCTCCGAGTCCCTGAGCAGCCCTACTTAATGTATATAAAGTTAAATCAATAAACTCCTAAACCCCGTAATGCCTAGATACATAAACCATTAAACCGCTAAATACTACTTAATATTTAAGAAATCTATTTTTATTGCTATTTATTATATTTTTAAATATTCATTTTAATTATTTATTAGTGTATTTATTTAGAAATATTTATTACAAAATAAATTATGAGTGGGACATATATAATTTATATAATATATTATTTATGTAATAAAAATGTACGCTTATAAAAGAAGGATAATTTAAAAATTAAAAATTATAATCAATTAATATAAGTTACTTTTATTTTGAATCAATTTTGATTTTGTAAATATTTTTTAATTAATATCTATCTTAATATTAATAGTTTATAAATTTAATTTTTGATCATTATGGTAATATCTATCAATAAAATTATTTATATTAAATTTATATGATATATAATAAATAATATTATTATAACTAAATATTGTATTCACATTTCATAAAATTTTAAATATTATTATATTTTCAAAGGTAACCTATGAAAATTAGAAAAAAGTACAAATTTTTTTTTCTTATTTTATTGTTTAAATAAAACCTATAAACCACTAAATGCCTAAATACATAAATTGTTAAACTCCTAAATGACAAAACCTATAAATACGTAACATATTAAACATGTGTACATTAATAAAAAATCATAAATCTCAATTTAATTTTATTAAGTATAATTTTAAATTTTTATTTTAATTATTTATTAGTTTATTTTTATAGAAATATTAATTACAAATTAATTATTAGTGAAACATATCTAGTTTAAATAATTTATTTCTCATCAAAAAAAACATATATCCTTATAAAATGAGGCAAAATTTTAAAAACAAAAATTTATTATTTAGTAATATATTTTATTTTTATTTTGAATCATTTTATATTTTGTAATTATATTTTAATTTATATCATTCTTATTAATAATAGTTTATTAATTTTTTATTGATCATTATTATAATATCTATTAATAAAATTATTATATTGAGTTTAGATTATATATAATTATTAAGATTATTTTTACTGAATAATATATTCACATTTAAAAAAATTAAAAATTATTATAATTTCAACGGTTATAACCTTCAAAAATTAAAAAAATCAAAAAATTAATTTTTTTATTTTTTCATTCTTAAATTAAAAACTATAAATCACTAAAGGCCTAAATATTTAAATCATTAAACCCAAAAACACCTAAAAACTTAAACTATTAAACTAGTATATCCTGAATAATAAATAATAAATCTCTATTTTATTTGTATTCATTATAATTTTAAATATTCATTTTAATTATTTATTTGTTATTTTTATAGAATTATCAATTAAAAATTAATTATGACGAAGACAAATATAATTTAAATAAATTTACTTTTAATAAAAAAAAATATAAACTTATAAAAAGAAGCAAAAACATCAAAGAAAGTATTATTTTGTAATATATTTTACTTTCATTTTGAATAAAATTTACGTTTTGCAAATATATATAAAATAATATCTATCATATTTAAAAATAGTTTGTTAATTTATTTTTTGATCATTAATATAATATATTTCAATATAATTGTTTATATTGAATTTACATGATATATAATTATTAAGATTATCATAACTAAAATATAGTATTCACATATAAAAAAAATTTTAAAATTGTTATATTTTCAAAGTTTATAAACCTGCAAAAATTAGAAAAAATAACAAAAATAAGTTTTGTTATATCATTATTTAAAATAAAACTTATAAAACATCAAATGACTAAATAATAAATATCTAAACTCCTAAACCCCGAAGCCCCTAAATACTTAAACCTTTAAACTCATTAAACCTTAATATAATTTAAATAATTTATAGAAATATTAATTACAAAATAATATGAGTGATACAAATATAATTTAAATAATACATTTTCATCAAAAAAACATATAAGCTTATAAAATGATGCAAAAAAAAAAAAAAAAAATTATTATTTAGTAATAAATTTTACTTTGATTTTGAAATCATTTTAGGTTTTTAAATTATATTTTAATTTATATCTATCATATTAATAATAGATTATTAATTTATTTTTGTGATAATTGATATAATATCTATCAATAAAATTGTTTATATTTAGTTTATATTATATATAGTTATAATATTTATTATTACTAAATATTGTATTCACATTTTAAAAAATTCTAAAATTATTATCTTTTCAAATGTTATAACCTTTGAAAATTTAAAAAATATCAAAAATAAATTTTAGTTATTTCATATTTTGAATAAAACCTATAAACTATCAAATGCCTAAATACTTAAATGAATAAACTTTAAATCTCGAAACCCTAAATATATAATTTTTTTAATGAAAAAATATCCTAAAATAATAAACAATAAATCCATTTTTATTTTTTTCATTATAATTTTAAATATTCATTTTAATTATTTATTTTTTATTTTTATATAAATATTAATTACAAAATAAATTATGAGTTAGACAATCATAATTTATATAAATTATTTATAATCAAAAAAAATATAGATAAACTTATTAAAAGATAAAAAATTAAAAAAAAAATATTATATAATAATTTAATTGCTCTGCTTCTAAATCATTATTGGTTTTATAATTATATTTTAATTGATATTATCTTATCAATTATATATTATTAATATTTTTTGATCAGTATTAAATATTTATCAATAAAATTATTTATATGAATTTATATGATATTAAATATAATGATTATTATAACTAAATATTGAATTCACTTTTGAAAAAAATTTAAAATTATTATATTTTCAATGGTTATAACTTTTGAAAATGTGAACAAATTAAAAAATATATATTTTTTTGATATTTAATTGTTTAAATAAAAAACCTATAAACCACTAAATGCCTAATCACTTAAATAAATAACTCCTAAATCTCTAAAACACTAAATAATAAATAATAATCCTTTTTAAACTACTAACCCTAAATAATAAATAATAAATCTCAATATTATATTTTTCATTATAATTTTATATTTTGATTTTAATTATTTATTTGTTTATTTTTATATAAATATTAATTACAAAATAAATTATGATTTAGACAAATATAATTTATATATAATAATTTATTGTTTTGAATTTTTTTTTTCTTTAAAATAAATTATTTTTCATTTTAATGAAAAATAATTTATATAAATTATATTTGTCTAAATCATAATTTATTTTGTAATTAATATTTATATAAAAATAAACAAATAAATAATTAAAATCAAAATATAAAATTATAATGAAAAATATAATATTGAGATTTATTATTTATTATTTAGGGTTAGTAGTTTAAAAGGATTATTATTTATTATTTAGTGTTTTAGAGATTTAGGAGTTATTTATTTAAGTGATTAGGCATTTAGTGGTTTATAGGTTTTATTTAAACAATTAAATATCAAAAAAATATATATTTTTTAATTTGTTCACATTTTCAAAAGTTATAACCATTGAAAATATAATAATTTTAAAATTTTTTTCAAAAGTGAATTCAATATTTAGTTATAATAATCATTATATTTAAATATCATATAAATTCAATATAAATAATTTATTGATAAATATTTTAATACTGATCAAAAAATATATTAATAATCTATAATTGATAAGATAATATCAATTAAAATATAATTATAAAACCAATAATGATTTAGAAGCAGAGCAAATTAAATTATTATATAATATTTTTTTTTAATTTTTTTATCTTTTAATAAGTTTATCTATATTTTTTTGATTATAAATAATTTATATAAATTATGATTGTCTAACTCATAATTTATTTTGTAATTAATATTTATATAAAAATAAACAAATAAATAATTAAAATGAATATTTAAAATTATAATGAAAAAAATAAAAATGGATTTATTGTTTATTATTTAGGATATTTTTCATTAAAAAAATTATATATTTAGGGTTTTCGAGATTTAGAAGTTATTCATTTAAGTATTTAGGCATTTGATAGTTTATAGGTTTTATTCAAAATATGAAATAACTAAAAATTATTTTTGATATTTTTTTAAATTTTCAAAGGTTATAACATTTGAAAAGATAATAATTTTAGAATTTTTTAAAATGTGAATACAATATTTAGTAATAATAAATATTATAACTATATATAATATAAACTAAATATAAACAATTTTATTGATAGATATTATATCAATTATCAAAAAATAAATTAATAATCTATTATTAATATGATAGATATAAATTAAAATATAATTTAAAAACCTAAAATGATTCAAATCAAAGTAAAATTTATTACTAATAATAATTTTTTTAGTTTTGAATCATTTTATAAGCTTATATGTTTTTTATAATGAAAAATATATTATTTAAATATATTTGTATCACTCATAATTTATTTTGTAATTAATATTCTATAAATTATTAAATTATATATTAAGGTTATGAGGTTTAAAGGTTTAAGTATTTAGGGGCTTCGGGGTTTGGAGTTTAGATATTTATGTATTTAGTCATTTGATGTTTTATATGTTTTATTTAAATAATGATATAACAAAAAATTTATTTTTGTTATTTTTTCTAATTTTTGAAGGTTATAAACTTTGAAAATATAACAATTTTAAAATTTTTTTTATATGTGAATACTATATTTAGTTATGATAATCTTAATAATTATATATCATGTAAATTCAATATAAACAATTATATTGAAATATATTATATTAATGATCAAAAAATAAATTAACAAACTATTTTTAATATGATAGATATTATTTTATATATATTTGCAAAACGTAAATTTATTCAAAATGAAAGTAAAATATATTACAAAATAATACTTTCTTTGATGTTTTGCTTCTTTTTATAAGTTTATATTTTTTTTATTAAAAGTAAATTATTTAAATTATATTTGTCTTCGTCATAATTAATTTTTAATTGATAATTCTATAAAAATAAACAAATAAATAATTAAAATGAATATTTAAAATTATAATGAATACAAATAAAATAGAGATTTATTATTTATTATTCAGGATATACTAGTTTAATAGTTTAAGTTTTTAGGTGTTTTTGGGTTTAATGATTTAAATATTTAGGCCTTTAGTGATTTATAGTTTTTAATTTAAGAATGAAAAAATAAAAAAATTAATTTTTTGATTTTTTTTTAATTTTTGAAGGTTATAACCGTTGAAATTATAATAATTTTTAATTTTTTTAAATGTGAATATATTATTCAGTAAAAATAATCTTAATAATTATATATAATCTAAACTCAATATAAATAATTTTATTAATAGATATTATAATAATGATCAATAAAAAATTAATAAACTATTATTAATAAGAATGATATAAATTAAAATATAATTACAAAATATAAAATGATTCAAAATAAAAATAAAATATATTACTAAATAATAATTTTTGTTTTTAAAATTTGCCTCATTTTATAAGGATATATGTTTTTTTTGATGAGAAATAAATTATTTAAATTAGATCTGTCTCACTAATAATTAATTTGTAATTAATATTTCTATAAAAATAAACTAATAAATAATTAAAATAAAATTTAAAATTATACTTAATAAAAATTAAATTGAGATTTATGATTTTTTATTAATGTACACATGTTTAATATGTTACGTATTTATAGGTTTTGTCATTTAGGAGATTAACAATTTATGTATTTAGGCATTTAGTGGTTTATAGGTTTTATTTAAACAATAAAATAACAAAAAAAAAATTTATACTTTTTTCTAATTTTCATTGGTTACCTTTGAAAATATAATAATATTTAAAATTTTATGAAATGTGAATACAATATTTAGTTATAATAATATTATTTATTATATATCATATAAATTTAATATAAATAATTTTATTGATAGATATTACCATAATGATCAAAAATTAAAATTTATAAACTATTAATATTAAGATAGATATTAATTAAAAAATATTTACAAAACCAAAATTGATTCAAAATTAAAGTAACTTATATTAATTGATTATAATTTTTAATTTTTAAATTATACTTCTTTTATAAGCGTACATTTTTATTAGATAAATAATATATTATATAAATTATATATGTCCCACTCATAATTTATTTTGTAATAAATATTTCTAAATAAATACACTAATAAATAATTAAAATGAATATTTAAAAATTTAATAAATAGCAATAAAAAATAGATTTCTTAATTATTAAGTAGTATTTAGCGGTTTAATGGTTTATGTATCTAGGCATTATGGGGTTTAGGAGTTTATTGATTTAACTTTATATACATTAAGTAGGGCTGCTCAGGGACTCGGAGATTCACGACCCAACCCGAAGTCTTGTCCCGAAAGAATTGGGACTGAGAAAAATACGTTGACATTGACTTTTCCTGTCTCGTTCTGTCACGTATTTTTTCTTTTGGGACAGTTCCAGATCTTAGGCAATATCCATCTCGAGAAGCATCCCGTCCTAAAAAACCGATACTAGAACCAGCAAAATAAATAATAAATAAATATATACATACATACATACATACATATATATATATATATATATATATATATATATATATATATATATATATATATAACATGAAGATGCCTCCAATTCCGATGCACCTATTGTTGTTGCGACGAGTTCCAGGCCACCTCAAGCTGTTCCAGCCATGTTTAGTTAGGTCATGCCCTTGTCCACTGCACTTCTGGTTTCTTCTAGTGTGTCCCAGATGCCACCAGCCTTTTGGTTGTTTTTATGATGAGAATTGAGTCATATATTATTATTATTATTATTATGTGTCTCAGTCAGTTTTGTTGAGTTTTGTTTGTGGTGTTGTAGTTGGGCCGAATGAGTGGGCTGAATGTGTTGCAATCAGTTTGTAGAGCTTGCTTGTTTGAAATATTTATATGTATTTATGCTTAACATATCATATTAATTAATGGCAATGTAGATTGCACAATCCAGTGGTAAACATAAAATACAATAAATTGAAGATGATCACATCACAAATGATCAAAGTACTGGTAAATCCAATCATCATCCTTTCATGAAACCTCTTATTGTTACAGCAGGTTCTTCAATTCCAATTGTAAAAGAAAGTCAAGGTACATTTGAACCTCAAGCTACTAAAAGTATAAGTCTACGATTTGGGAAACTTATGAGATATTAGTTGATTCAGAGGGAAATGAAACTAGTAGGGCAGCTTGTATATGGTGTAGGAAAGAATAATTGGCAAAAGGTGATCAAGGTACTTCGGGTTTATGGAAATACTTGAGAGAGACTTGTAGGAAATTTCCGCACAAAAAAAGAATTAATAGAAGCTAACAAAGGGAAAGACAAGTCACAATCTTTGTTGAGTTTCACTAAAGGTACTAGTTCATAGGATAACAAATTAACTTGTTGGAAAATTGATCAACAACTAGTTAGGGAGGCTTTGGTGAAAATGATCATAAAAGATGAATTTCCTTTTTGTTTTGTTGAGAGGGATGAGTTTAAGGAGTTTTGTGAAGTTAGCGCGCCTCGATTTAAAATTCCATCAAGGCCCTCTATAATGAGGAATTGTTTTTTATGTTTGGGAAGGAAAAGAAGAAATTATTTGATAGCATATCATCTCATTGTTGTATAGTTTCATTGACTACTGACACTTGGACTAGCATTTAAATTTGTCTTATATATGTTTGACTGTTTATTTCATTGATTCTCAATGGAATATGCATAAAAGGCTTTTGAACTTTCATGTAATTAAAAGTCATTTCTAGAGTTAATATTAGAAATGCTATTGAGTTTTTGCATGAATGAAAGGGGTTTGAGAAATTGATGTGCATTACTGTGGACAATCAATCAAATAATGATGTTGTAGTTGAACAATTGAAAAAAAGGCTTGTAAAATAAGTCTTGTACCTTTGAGAGGTGAGCATTTTCATATGAGATGTTATGCTCATACCCTAAACTTAATTGTCACAGATGGCATTGCAGTAGTTGAGGGTGCTATTCAGAAAATTAGAGGTGTGGTGAAATATGTGAGGAGAAGTACTAAAAGATTAGATATGTTTAAGTTATGTGTTGAAGAAGTAAACTTGACATATGAATCTTCATTGCAATTAGATTTTACTACAAGATGGAATTCAACTTATTTGATGCTACAAACTAATATAAAATATCAAAAAGAATTTGATAAGTTGTATGACAAAGACAAAATGTTTTTGAAAAAGTTTGGTTCAAACGTTGCAACTGAGAGACTGAATAAATCCCAAAATTTTGGCTCGTTTCTGGAAACTTTTTATGAGGTAACTTGTAAATTTTCTAGCTCATAATATTCTATCTCTAGTGTTTAATTTCTTGAGATTATTCTAATTTTGAAAAAAATTGAGCTTTATAAAAATAGTAGGGATACAATGGTGTCTGAAATGGGTATAAAAATGAGGCATAAATTCAACAAAGATTGGGGTTCTCTTCAGTCAATAAATTTTATGCTTTTTGTAGCAGTAATGTTGGATCCTAGATATAAGCTCAAATATCTCAAGGTTAAGTACACTTAGTATTATAGAGAGGAATTTGCTAAAAATTTGGTGAAAATGTTATAAATGCCGTAAATGAGATAATGGATGATTATAAAGATTTAAATGAAGATGAATTCTCTCTACTGTGTTGAAGAAAAATGATGATTTCTTTGATGGTAGTAATACTTATGTTGATGATTTTTTTTGTTGAATTGGAGAAAGAACAAGAAGTTGTAGCTTTGGAAGAGTTGGATAGGTACTTGGAGGACAAACTTGAAAAAAATAGAATTGATTTTGATCTTCTAAACTGGTGGAAGGTAAATGAGGTTAGGTATCATTCATTGGCAAATGTAGCAAGGGATGTATTTACTATCCAAGTATCTACTGGGGCCTACGTATCTACATTTAGCACTGGGGAAAGAACTTTAGATAAATTTAGGAGTTCTTTAATACCTATCACAGCTGAAGTTCTCATATGTCTACAAGATTGGTTGAGAAGCTCAAACAAATCTATTGAAATTGAAGAATTAGTTCAAGACCTTGATGATGATAATGAATCAGGTTAGTATACAAATCTTGTAAATTTTAATTTCACTTTTACTTATTTTATTCATTCAATTTAATAAATATATGGTTCAATTACAATTTTCAGTGGGGTCACAAGATCCAAATATTTTCCAACTATAGTTGGTCAACTAAATTTGGAATGGTCGTATTAAATTTTATAAGGTAATATTTTGTTTTTTTATTACTCTTTCATCTTAGAAATTTATGTCTACATGATTAACACGTTTTCATCTTTGGTTGTCCTTCTATAGTGGAGGAAGAAAAGGTAGTTGTAGAAGAGATAATTAATTGGGTCTGGATTTTCGTTGCTGTTCCGGGATGGACCTTTGAAATGATTATTATCATGGTTGTTATTAGTTGTATTTTTTTGTTATATTAAGCTGCCTAATTTTAGCAATTACATAAGTAGTAATTTATGCTACCAATTTTTGTGGTCATCTTTAGCTATTCCTTAATATTTTAAGTAATTGTTTAAAAAATATAGTATTGCTATTATGGTTAACTTTCACTCGGCTGAACAAAGCCAACATGTCAAAAAATAAAAACCAAATAAAGCACACAACTTGGTCCGATTCTATTTAACATTGCTATCCTTTTCTGCACATCAAGCTTTTAAAAAGGTAATGAAATTCGTTTGCGGTATTTAGCCTATTTGACAAAACAAAATTCGTCCAATTTGAGATTGAAAGATACATAACTAAGGAATGATAAATGGTACAACA
Organism: Sapria himalayana; assembly: GCA_029783825.1. NCBI lineage: Eukaryota > Viridiplantae > Streptophyta > Magnoliopsida > Malpighiales > Rafflesiaceae > Sapria > Sapria himalayana. Next base: position 7,944 of record JAREIK010011403.1, on the reverse strand, counting down.
AAAGGTTTCGACATGAACTAACTTGGCCAGTTTGAAAAAAATAAATGGAAAAAATGTTCGAACTCTGTCCCGTCCCGGAACCATTTTCTCCATCCCAAAATCCCCGATCTCGGTCTCGTCCCGTCCCGATATTTTCAATCTATGGGAAAGGTCTGGATCTTCAAAAAATTTTCGAACTCTGGGAAGGGACTGGAGATTTGTAAACCCCATCCCGACCCATCCCATGACCACCCCTAGCATTCAGTGGTTATAGGTTTTATTTAAAAAATAAAATAAATAAAATTTATTTTTATTATTTTTTGATATTTCAATGGTTATATACGTTGTAAATATAAAAATTTTTAATTTTTTTCAAATGTGAATACAATATTTAGTTATACTAATGATTATATTTATATATTATATAATTCAATATAAACAATTTTATTGATAAATATTCTAATAATAATAAAAAAATAAATTAATAATCCATTTATAATAAGATAGATATTAATTTAAATATAATTACAAAACTTAAAATGATTCAGAAGCAAAGAAAAATATATTACTTATAATAATTTTTTATTTTTGAATTTTTTATTCTTTTAATAAGTATATCTATTTTTTTAATGAAAAATAATTTATATAAATTATATTTGTCTAACTCATAATTTATTTTGTAATTAATATTTATATATAAAGAAACAAATAAATAATTAATATAAATATTTAAAATAATAATGAAAAAAATGAGATTTATTCTTTATTATTTATTATTTAGGGATACCGGTTAAATTTAAATTAGATCCGTCTCACTAATAATTTATTTTGTAATTAATATTTCTATAAAAATAAACTAATAAAAAATTAAAATACAAATTTAAAATTATACTGAATAAAATTAAAATGAGATTTAAGATTTATTATTAATGTATACCAGTTTAATAGTTTAAGTATTTAGAGGTTTTTTCATTAGAAGTTTAATGTTTTTAGGCTTTTAGTGGTTTATAGGTTTTATATAAAAAAATAAAATAACAAAAAAATTTTCTATAATTTGTTATCATTTTTATAGGTTATAACCTTTGAAAATATAATAATATTTACAATTTTTTGAAATGTGAATACAATATTAGTTATAATAATATTAATAATTATATATCATATAAATTCAATATAAACAATTTTATTGTTAGACAATATCATAATGATCAAAAATTAAATTAATTAACTATTAATAAAAAGATAGATATTAATTAAAAAATATTTACAAAACCCAAATTGATTCAAAATTAAAGTAAAATATATTACTCGATAATAATTTTTAAATTTTAAATTATTATTTCTTTCAGAATAGTATAATTTTTTTATTAAAAATAAATTAATTAAATTATATTTGTCTCACTCATACTTTATTTTGTAATAAGTATTCCAAAAAAATAAACTAATAAATAATTAAAATGAATATTTAAAATTTTAATAAATAGAAATAAAAATTAGATTTATTAATTATTATGTAGTATGTAGCAGTTTAATGGTTTATGTATTTCGGCATTATGGGGTTTAGGAGTCTACTGATTTAACTATGTATGCATTTAATGGTTTATAGATTTTATTTAAGAAAAATAATAAAAAAAATTATTTTTATAATTTTTTGATATTTTCAAAGGTTATAAAATTTTAAAATATAATAATTTTCAAATTTTTTTCAAAAGTGAATATATATTTATTTATAATAATCATAATAATTATATATCATATAAATTCAATATAAACAATTTTATTGATAGATATTCTTATAATTATTAAAAAATAAATTAAAAATCTATTATGAATAAGATTGATATTACTTAAAATATAATATCAAAACCAAAAATGATTCAAAAGAAAAGCAAAATATATTACTTAATAATAATTATTTGTTTTTAAATTTTTATTATTTTTATAAGCTTATCTATTTTTTGATGAAAAATAATTTTTATAAATTATATTTTTAACTCATAATTTATTTTATAATTAATATATATATATAAATAAAAAACTAAACAATCAAAATGAATTTTTTAAATTAATACGAAAACAAATAAAAATTAGATTTAATAATTATTATTTAGAGGATACCCGTTTAAATGATTATCTATATAGGGGTATCGAGATTTTGTAGTTTAGTGATTTAAGTGTTTAGGCATTTAGTGATTTATAGGTTTTATTTAAACAATGAAATAAAAAAAAAATATTTTTTTTGTTTTTTCACTTTTCAAAGGTTATAATCTTTGAAAATATAAGTATTTTCAAATTTTTTTCAAAAGTGAATATAATATTTAGTTATAATAATTATAAAATTTATATATCATATAAATTAAATATAAATATTTTTATTGATAAATATTCTAATAATGATCAAAGAATAAATTAATAATCTATTATTAATAAGTTTAGATATCTATTAAAATATAATTACAAAACCTAAAATGATTCTGAAACAAAGTAAAATATATTACTAGATAATAATTTTTTGTATTTAATTTTTTTCTTCTTTTAATAAGTTTTTCTATATTTTTTTGTTGAAAAATAATTTATATAAATTATATTTTTTTAACTAATAATTTATTTTCTCTTTAATATTTATATAAAAATAAACAAATAAATAATTAAAATCAATATTTAAAATTATAATGAAAAAAAATAAAAATGAAATGTATTATTTATTATTTTGGATATACATGTTTAAAAAATTTATTATTAAGGGTTTTCGAGCTTTAGAAGTTATTGATTTAAGTATTTAGGCATTTAATGGTTTATAGCTTTTATTTAAACAATGAAATAACAAAAAATTTATTTTGGATATTTTTTCAAATTTTCAAATGTCATAACATTTGAAAATATAATAATTTTAAAATTTTTTAAAATGTAAATACAATATTTAGTAATAATTATTATTATAACAATATTTAATTTAAAATACATATAAACAATTTTATTGATAAATATTATATCAATTATCAAAAATAAATTAATAAACTATTATTAATATGATAAATTTAAATTAAAATATACTTAAAAAACCTAAAATGATTCAAAATCTAAGTAAAATTTATTACTAAATAATAATTTTTTTTTAGTTTTTGCAATTTATATGCTTATATTTTTTTTTTGATGAAATATATATTATTTAAAATATATTTGTCATTCATAATTTATTTTGTAATTATTATTTCTATAAATTATTTAAATTATATTTAAGGTTTACGAGTTTAAAGGTTTAGGTATTTAGGAGCTTCGGGGTTTAGGAGTTTAGAGATTTATGTAATTAGATATTTAATGGTTTATAAGTTTTATTTAAACAATGATATAACAAAAAATTTATTATTGTTATTTTTTCTCATTTTTGAAGGTACCTTTCAAAATATAACAATTTTTAAATTTTTTTTTATATGTGAATACTATATTTATTTATGATAATCTTAATAATTATATATCATGTTAATTCAATATAAACAATTATATGATAGATATTATATTAATTATCTATAAATTTTTTAATAAACTATTATTAATAAGATAGATATGTTTTAAAATATATTTGCAAAATGTAAATTTATTAAAAAATAAAAGTAAAATATAATACTAAATAATAATTTTTATGATGTTTTGCTTCTTTTTATTAGTTTATTTTTATGTAATTAAAAGTAAATTATTTAAATTATATTTGTCTTCTACATAATTTATTTTTAATTTATAATTATATAAAAATAAACTAATAAATAATTAAAATGAATATTAAAATTATATTGAATACAAATAAAATTGAGATTTATTATTTATTATTCAAAATATACTAGTTTAATGGTTTAAGTATTTAGGTGTTTTGGGGTTTTGTGATTTAATTGTTTAGGCCTTTAGTGATTTATAGTTTTTATTTAAAGAATAAAAAAAATTATTTTTTGATTTTTTTTTAATCTTTGAAGGTTATAACCTTTGAAAATATAATAATTTTTAATTTTTTTTAAATGTTAATATATTATTTAGTTATAATATTCTTAATAATTATATATAATGTAAATTCAATATAAATAATTTTATTAATAGATATTAAAATAAATATGAATAAAAAATTAATAAACTATTATTATTAAGAATGATATAAATTAAAATATAATTCCAAAAACTAAAATGATTCAAAATCAAAAAAAAATATATTACAAAATAATAAATTTTTGTTTTTAAAATCATGCCTCTTTTTATAAGCATATATTTTTTTTTTGAAACAAAATAAATTATTTAAAATAGATCTGTCTCACTAATAATTTATTTTGTTGTTAATATTTCTATAAAAATAAACTGATAAATAATTAAAATAAAAATTTAAAATTATACTTAATAAAAATTAAAATGAAATTTATGATTTATTATTAATCTATACCAATTTAATAGTTTAAATATTTAAAAGTTTTGTCGTTTAGGAGTTTAGCGATTTATGTTTTTAGGCTTTTAGTGGTTTATAGGTTTAAATTAAACAATAAAATAATAAAAAAAATTTGAAATTTTTTGTCATTTTTATAGGTTACAACCTTTGAAAATATAATAATATTTAAAATTTTTTGAATTGTGAATACATTATTTAGTTATAATAATTTTAATAATTATAAATCATATAAATTCAATATAAACAATTTTATTGATAGATATTATAATAATGATCAAAAATTAAATTAATAAACTATTAATAATAAGATTAATATTAATTAAAAAATATTAACAAAACCCAAATTGATTCAAAATTAAGTAAAAAAATATTGCTGGATAATAATTTTTAATTTTTAAATTTTTACTTCTTTTATAAGCATATATTTTTTTTTTGATTAAAAATAAATTATTTAAATTATATTTGTCGCACTCATAATTTATTTTATAATAAATATTTCTATAAAAATAAACTTATAAATAATTAAAATGAATATTTAAAATAATAAGAAATTGAAATAAAAATTAGATTTCTTAATTATTAAGTAGTATATAGCGGTTTAATGGTTTATGTATTTAGGCATTACGGGCCTTAAAAGTTTACTGTTTTAACAGTGTATGCATTTAGTTGTTTATAGGTTTTATTTAAAAATTAAAATAACAAAATATTTATTTTTATTATTTTTTGATATTTTCAAAGGTTATAACATTTCAAAATATAATAATTTTTAAATTTTTAACAAATGTGAATTCAATATTTAGTTATAATAATCTTTATATTTATATATCATATAAATTCAATATAAACAATTTTATTGATAAATATTCTAATAATGATCAAAAAATAAATTAATAATCTATTATAAATAAGATAAATATCAATTAATATATAAAAAAAATCCTAAAATGATTCAGAAGAAATCAAAATATATTACTATATAATAATTTGTTGTTTTGAAATTTTTTTTCTTTTAAAAAGTTTATCTATATTTTTTTGATGAAAATTAATCTATATAAATTATATTTGTCTAACTCATAATTTATTTTTAATTAATATTTATATAAAAATAAACAAATAAATAATTAAAATGAATATTTACAATTATAATAAAAAAAATAATATTGAGATTTAATCTTTATTTTGCGTATACTAGTCTAATTTAAATTAGATATGTCTCACTAATAATTTATTTTGTAATTAATATTTCTATAAAAATAAACTAATAAATATTTGAAATAAAAATTTAAAATTATACTGAATACAAATTATAATGAGATTTATGAATTATTATTAATGTATACCAGTTTAATATTTTAAGTATTTAGAGGTTTTTTCGTTTATGACTTTAGTGATTTATGTTTTTAGGCATTTAGTGGTTTATCGGTTTTATTTTCAAAATAAAAATTTGAAATTTTTTTTTTATTTTTTCTGATTTTCAAAGGTTATAACCTTTGAAAATAAAATAATTTTTAAACTTTTTTTGAAATGTGAATATCATGTATAATTATATTAATCCTACAAATTATATATCATATAAATTCAATATAAATAAATTTAATGATAGATATTATAATAATGATCAAAAATTAAATTAATTAACTATTATTAATAATATAAATATTAATTAAAATATATTTACATAACTCAAAATGATTCTAAATCAAAACTAAATATATTTCTAAATAATAATATTTAATTTTTTAATATTTTCCTTTTTTTATAAACTTATATTTTTTTTATTAAAATAAATTATTTAAATAATATTTGTCTCACTCGAAATTTATTTTGTAATTAATTTTTCTAAAAAATTAAACTATAAATAATTAAAATGAATATTTAAAATTATAATAAATAGAAATAAAAATGAGGTTTATTATTTATTAAGTAGTATATGGCTGTTAAAATGTTTTTGTATTTATGGGTTTCGGGATTTATGAGTTTACTGATTTAAGTAAGTAAGCATTTAATAATATATAGGTTTTATTTAAAAAATGAAATTACAAAAAAATTATTTTTATTATTTTTTTTCATTTTTTAAGCTTATAACCTTTGAAAATATAATAATTTTTAACTTTTTTTCAAAAATAAATACAATATTTAGTAATAATAATCATTATATTTATATATATAAATTCAATATAACTAATTTTATCTATAAAATATTCTAATAATTATCAAAAAATAAATAAAAAATTATTATTAATAAGATTGATATCAATTAAAATATAATAACAAAACCTAAAATAATTCAGAAGCAAAGCAAAATATATTACTATATAATAAGTTTTTGTTTGAATTTTTTTTATTTTAAAAAGTTTATCTATATTTTTTGATTAAAAATAATTTATATAAATTATATTTGTCTAACTCATAATTTATTTTGTAATTTATATTTATATAAAAATAAACAAATAAATAATTAAAATGAATATTAAAATTATAATGAAAAATAAATGAGATTTATTAATTATTATTTTGGGTATACCAGTTTAATTTTAATTATATTTGTCTCACTAATAATTTATTTTGTAATTAATATTTCTATAAAAATAAACTGATAAATAATTAAAATAAAAATTTTAAATTATACTGAATAAAATTTAAAATGAGATTTATGATTTATTATTAATGAATACTTGTTTAATGGTTTAAGTATTTAGATGTTTTGTCATTTGTAAATTTAGCAATTTATGTTTTTAGGCATTTTGTGGTTTATAGGTTTTATTTAAACAATAAAATAATAAAACAAATTTTATAATTTTTTCTCATTTTCATAGGTTATAACCTTGAAAATATAATAATATTTAAAATTTTTTTAAATGGAAATATAATATTTTATTTATAATAAAATTACTATTTATATATCATATAAATTCAATATAAACAATTTTATTGATAGATATTATAATAATGATCAAAAATTAAATTAATAAACTATTAATAAAAAGATAGAAATTAATTTAAAAATATTTACAAAAACAAAATTGATTCAAAATTAAAGTAAAATATATTACTGGATAATAATTTTAAATTTTTAAATTTTACTTCTTTAATAGGAGTTATATATTATTTCATTATAAATAAATTATTTAAATTATTTTTTTCGCACTCATAATTTATTTTGTAATAAATATTTCTATAAAAATAAACTAATAAATAATTAAAATGAATATTTAAAATTATAATAAATAGAAATAAAAATTAGATTTATTATTTATTATGTATTATATATCGGTTTAATAGTTACTGTATTTAGGCATTGCAGGGTCTAGGAGTTTACTTATTTAACTGTGTAAGCATTTAGTAGTTTATAAGTTTTATTTAAAAAATAAAAAAAACAAAAAAATTATTTTTATTATTTTTTGATAGTTTCAAAGGTTATAACCTTATAAAATATAATAATTTTTAAATTTTTTTCAAAAGTGAATTCAATATTTAGTTAAAATAATTATTATATTTATATATCATATAAATTCAATATAAACTATTTTATTGATAAATAT